>CAXKVI010000003.1:120142122-120162122 GCA_964058755.1 Campiglossa producta
ACACCCTTGAATGTACCCTAAAATGATTCCAAAATCATCCAAAAATGTTCCCAACATAATCCTTAAATGATCCCAAAATGACCCCAGAAAGACCCTCAAATGCTAACAAAATTACCCAAAAATCATCTCAAAATGATCCAAAACTGATCCCAAAATGATCCGTAATTTACCCAAAAATTATCCCAAATTAATCCAAAATTGAACCCAAAATTATCTCAAAATAACCCCAAAATTATTTCAAAGTGACCCCTAAATTATCTTATATGTCGGCGAAAATACCTTTCATTTGATACCCATAATGGCATATCTAACTCCATAATTTAAGATAGGTGGCAAGCCTGTAAACCGCCCCATGTGGCAACCTCCAAGTGATAATCTCAGAATCAATCATACTATCTGAATGCCAAATTTCATCAAAATCGGTAAAGCGGTTCCCGAAATAGTCCGGATATACAAATATACTGCTGTAAGGTGGCAACCCTAGGTGACAAACTGGTGAAAATATTTTAGTTGGCAATGTCGCTGAAAATACCTTCATTTGATACCCTTATTGGCCTATTTTGCTACAAAATTTAAAAAAAATTGGAATAGGTGGCAACCCTGTAAACCGCCCCAAGTGGCAACCCCCAAGTAGATAGTCTTATAATAAGTCAAGCGTTTCCCAAGATAGTCTGGATATACAAATATACATAAGGTAAAAAAATTAAACGCGGTCAGGTGGCAACTCTAGGGGTTACCCTGCAGTAAATTGTCATATTTGGAATACGGTTGAAAATACTTTTCATTTGATACCCATATTGGAATACACTTTTAAAGCGACCTAGTAGAGATTGTTCATCTGGTCGAGTTATACACGAAACACCCTTCAAAAGGTTTTTTTTCAGAGTTTTCGTTGAAAAAAAATCATTAAAAATCAAGTTTTCAACCGATTTTAAAATTTTCGACGGTTTTGGATAGAGAATTGTTGACACTTTCGAAATATATGCAGTGTTTTGTTCATTTGAAAAGGGTATGACATGTTTTTCACGGGAGAAGTTGACCTTTTTGAAAATTTTTTCGGTTTTTCAGGTTTCGACGTAATTTTTTTGCCACTAATTGACAATGAATGAACCTTATTGGGCATGCGTCATCGAGCGGCGTTCAGTACTTCATTATGCCAATTTAATTTTTTTGGAAAGAACTTCAAGTTTTCAAGATATGCAGCATAAACGAAAATCTAATATTTGAGTCTCAAGCGCCCTACAGTGGTACTATGTGTAAGAAGGCGGGTCGATTTGAAAATCACCCAAGTGACAAGGAAAATCGTATTTTAGGGGTCAAAATAATATACTTTGCCAAAAGAAGTATAACTCTTAAACCAATTCTAATGTCCCGACTTTGTACTTTTGACCTTGAGCGCCAAAGTTTGAGAAATCCTAATTTGACCCATTTTGAGTGCTCAAATCGTACCCAAATGTATGACCAACCCCCACTAACTTTGGAGAGCCGACCCACCCATGCCAGTGGCGCACCCCCTAAAACCCCACCTAGTGGGTTCGCCATACAAAAATTTCAAAAAATCACCATTTTTGGCACTTTTACGTTTGGCATTTTGTTGTAATTGTGAGCTTGAGGCCAAAAAATAATGAATTTAGTTTTTCTTCAAATTTCATTTTCAATAATTTTTTCTATTCTAAAAAAAAAAAAGTTTAATTATTAATATAAATTATTAAAAATTAAAAAAAAACCAATAGCAACAAGAAAATTTTAAGAAAAACAAAATTCTTTATTTCTTGGCCTCAAGCTCACAATTTATTTGTTTATTTCATTATATTTTTTCTTATATTTTTTTTTATTTCATTTCATTTTATAACATTCCTTTTATTTCGCGATCTATCTAGAACTATTAAATTGTTTCTTGTTGGGTAGCTCAGTAACCAATACACCAAAGTGTGTATCACAAAAGTCATTTCAATTTAGTTGCGAGTCAGTAAATCAACCCCTATCAACATGCCACATACCAGCAACGAGTGTATATGTATACAATGAAATATACATAGGTTCGTAAATAGGTACATATGTACATGTATCTATGTATGTACTCGTACATAAGTACTGTATATACCGAAGTGGAACTGAGTATATCTAAAATTTTACATGACCACCACTAATTCAGCGGCACAATAGCCCACATATGTAAAATCAGTGAAAATGCAAGGTTACTAAGAAAATTAAAAGTTCTGAGGATAGTACGCCCTATGTCAGGCTATGTGAGGTTATGTTATTTTATAGTTTCACAGAGAGCTGGGAATGGATAAGAATTTACCGTGATTTTGGTTGAATCAACAGATATTTTGGTTGAATCAACAAATATTTTGGTTGATATGACCAAATCACTGTCAATTCTTATCCATCACCAGTTCAATTTTCTCTGTGTGTTATTCTGTTAATTTATATGATGCCATGATGTTATGCTATAATTTATTATACATGTTTGTATAAGGTTATGTTTTGTTATGATTCGTTTTATGATGTTTTGTTACATTATCTATGTTTCGTTATGTTAAATGATGTTGACTTAAGATATTATCTTTTTTGCTGTTTTATGTTATGAGTGGCTGCTTACGATTTGTTATGTTATTATTCAACGCTTCAACGCTTTGAAGACGCCAATGGTTGATAGAAATTATTCCCGAATATTCGACCGAAAATCGAGCGGATGATGGAAGCCATTAAAATATCGCAAAATGCCTGCAGAGCAGTATGTTCCATAAGGTGACTTGAACGAGGTAAGAACGACAAAATCATCGACCAGCTTATTAAGCCTTTTCAGTGCGGAATTTTTCATTCGGTAAGGTAAGGCAACACGAACTATGTACATATGTGCCACTCCGAAGATAAGACCTCGTAACGACTACTTGCACGAGTAGAACTAGGATCAGCCACTTGTCTAATTCTTGACATTTTGTGGCGAATCCTTGTAAGCCACAATACTTAAAATGGATATTAAGAAAGCAAGCACCAGGTACATATGTGGCGGTGGCGGTAGGGGTGGGGGGAGCTCACAAGAGCGATAAAGCCATACAATCAACCAGTCCGCAAAACTATGTATCGACTAAGCTAACCCAAAGAATCTTCTTGTATATAATGAAAGTACACATCTTTATCTGCATGATGAGAGTAAGCGTTGCCCTCTAGGGAAAATTTCGCAAGTTGTATATTTAGGTCTAAAATAAAAATAATTAAACAAAACAAAAAAAAAAAAATAATGAAAAAAAAGTAAAATAAAACATAAAAAAAATTAAAAAAAGTAAATAAAATAAATCAAAATAAAAAAAATAAAAAAGTTAAAAAAATAAAAAAATAGAGAAAATTAAATTAAATAAAATTAAACAAATTCAATTAAATTAAATTAAACAAATAAAAAAATAAAATGTAAAAAAAATAACACAAAAAAATAATTAAAAAAGAAATAAATTAAAAAAAAAATAAAATTAAATTAAAAAAATTTAATAAAACAAAATTAACTAAAAATAAAAAAGTAAAATAAAAAATATAATAATATAAAACGATTTTCTTTCATAAAAAAAAATAAAATGAGACAAAATTAACAAAAAAAAAATTTAAATAAGATTAAAAAAAAATTAAAAAAAAAATAAATAAAAAAAGTAAAAAAAAATTAAAATTAAAAAAATAATAATAAAATAAATTGTAAAAAATTTAAAAAAATTAACAAAAACTAAATCAAACAAAATTATGTCAAACAAAATTGAATAAAAAAGTAAAATAAAAAAATAAAAAATAGAGAAAATTAAATTAAATAAAATTAAATTAAACAAATAAAAAAATAAAATGTAAAAAAATAACAAAAAAAAATAAATAAATTAAAAAAAGAAATAAATTAAAAAAATAAAATTAAATTAAATTAAAATTTTATTAATAAAACAAAATTAATAAAACAAAATTAAATAAAAATAAAAAAATAAAATAAAAAAATATAATAATATAAAATGATTTTGTTTCATAAAAAAATAAAATAAGACAAAATTAACAAAAAAAAGATAAAAAAAAAATTAAATAAAAAAGTAAAAAAAAATAAAATTAAAAAATTAATAATAAAATAAATTGTAAAAAAAAAGAAATTAAAAAAAATAAAAAATAAAAAATAAAATAAAATAACTTGAAAAAAAAATAAATGGAAAATAAAAAAAAAAATAAAATTAAAAGAAATCAATAAAACATTAAAATTAAAAAATAATAATAATAAAATAAAATTAAGTTATATAAAATGAAAAGAAATGAATTTCAATTAAATTAAAGTATAGTTTTAAATTGAAATAAACTAAATAAAATATAATTTCATAAAGTAAAAAAAAATTAAAAAATTAAAAAAATTAAAAAAATAAAATTAAAAAATAAAATAAAATATTAAATCAAATAAATTTAAAAAACTGGAAAAAATAAAATAAATTGAAAAAAATAAAATTAAAAAACATCAAAAAAAAACCTTAAAACTAAAAAAATAATAATAAAATAAAATTAAGTTATATAAAATGAAAATAAATGAATTTCAATTAAATTAAAGTAAGGTTTTAAATTAAAATAAACTAAATAAAATATATGTAAAATAAAATAAAAAAATTAAAAAAAAAATTTTAAAATAATAAAATATTAAATCAAATAAATTTCCTGCAGGGCATGTCCCTCTATGCAGTAGCTTTACACAGAGTCGCATAACCTTTATTGTAATCTCATAAGTTTTTGCCTTTGTTTTCTACCAAGCAAAACAAGGAAAATGTGATCCGGTTGGGCACGATACCTCAGCGCCAAAAAAAAAGTTGGTGTGGATGGGTAATAGGTAGATAGGATTTGGCCGTGGTGACGTTGAAGGGATGATGAAATCGCGCGGTTTTTTTTTAACCCACTCTTCCCACCCCACACATAGCTCTCACATAACTCCATTCGTATTTAGACCACATTTTCAAAAGGCAAGTATGACGCGGTGCAACTTCTTGATATCCATAGCTGCCTACCACTACAGCTTCTGTCGCTGCTTTAAATATTACAAAAGCACTTTGTTGCTGTTGTTGTTGTTGCTGGTAACTACGACTAGCATTGGTTGTTGGCATCAGCACATCAGCAACAGCTAAAGTCAGCATTCGTTGTGGTGGTTAAGACTGACTGTTAAGGTATGGGTTTTAGCTTTTAGCAGCCACCCTCCAAACTTTGCTATGTATCCGCGCTCATCTTTTGATAACTTGCTTCTGTTATCTCTTGTTGCCCACCTCTTCTAAAGTCACCATCCCTTGATGAAATGCGCCCTATTTTCTCATTGACTCTCGACCAGCCGACTGCCCGTTTGTATGTATGTGTAATCAAAGCTACCGCTGCAGCCACACAGTCACCCAGCCAGCCAGTCACGGGCAAATTGACTGCAAAAAGGACTCTTGAAGCTTCACTTTTATAATTGGTGGTCTCTGAATGTCTATTGCAATTTGCTGTTCGAAACGTTCACAACGTTGAGTGGCGCGTTACGCGACGGTTTGATACAATTTTATTACGGCGATTTTGTGTGATCTAAGTTTAGAAAAAAATTTTAAAAAATTTTAAGAAATTCAAAAGTAGTGAAAATGTTCTTTAAATAATTTAAGTTACCTTCTAAACTAAAATATATTTAATAAAAATTGTGAAGTCCATAAAAAAATTATAAAAACTTTAAAAAGTGTCATGCGATAAAAAAGTTCGACAAAAATTTAGCTAAGAATTTTTTGTAAAAGTGACTTTTAACCCAACTTAGCAACAGAATTTTTTTCAAAATATTGACACAAAAATTCAACGCGCTGGATACGCTGGGGTTCAAGTATTTCCATCAGCGGAAAATGGGGACAGGTAAATGATTTGCCGTCGCTAAAAAAAAAACAATCTATAATGTGATATAGCCGTCGGGATACACGCCTTTCACTTAAAATTTTCATGTGATTTTTGGGCTTCAGGGACAATAGAGCGTATCGCCAAAAAAAGTGTTTACTTTTTGGTGATTTCAAAAATGGGGAAAAAAAATTCGGCACCCTGTAAAAACAGCGAAATTCGTTTTTTGCTTATAACTTTTCTATTTGGTATTTTATTTCAACGAGCAATATATTTTTGTAAAGGTTTTAACCCGTGTCATATTTCGCCCATATAAGCCATTAACCTGCGACACCAATCTTAGCTTTTATTCAAATTTATTTAAAACCAAAAAAAAATTGGAATAAAGTAAATATAGCCTTAGATTTTCTATGCCATTCTCTAAATACTGAGCGATTTGTTCACGAAGTAAGTGATTATATGCAGGAAAATATTCCTTTTTTTTCTTAGTTTTCAGGAAATAATTTTATTTTTTTTTTTCAAATACAGGGTGTTGGTTTTAGTAAAGATAGAATAAAATCTGAAGTTGGCATGATGGGCTAAAAATTTCTATGGATGAAATATTGCCTTGGTGAATACCTTTCTAAAAATGTATCACTTTTGCAAATCGAACGTAAAATATAGAAATTTTAGAAAAAAAAACTAATTTAGCTGCTATTACAGGGCGACAAAAAAAAAAAAAAAAAAAAAAAAAAAAAAATTTTTTAAACCTCATAAGGTAAGTATTCAAACTGGAGGAACATTTTCAACTTTTTTTCCTCCTTACACGAGATACGCTCTAAGGGACAACCTGAAGCTGTAGATCTTATGTGTAAAACACCCGATGAACAGTGCCGATTTAACCCTAAGGTAGAATAGGCAACTGTCTACAGGACCGGCATAAACCCGAGGCCTCGTCCACTCACAAAAAAATATATATTCTAATGAACGAAAACTTTATTTGAAAACTGGTATAAAATTTTCCAACAGCAATATTAAAGCAATTCACGATTAATATCGCTTGATAGTCCGGTCAAAATAAACATTTGAAAAAACATTATTTTCCACAGAGCCATATTTTGGTAGAGAGCTCAGATTCCCCGTCAGAAAGAAAACTTCAAAAGTTCCCATCGATCCCATGTGTGCTTAAAAAGTTATTATGGGCCAAAGTCAAAATTTGAGGTTCTTTAGATGTTTCTCGCAAACGGTAAGTTTTTTCGAAAAATTTCCTGAGACCAAGTTGTAGAACTCTCTACAAATATTTTCTATAAGTGCAACCTGTTCTAAGATATCGCGATTGTAAAGTTCGCTCTGGAAAATATATGAAAATTATGTCACGTAAAGACTTTTCAGTATTTTTTCCGACAACTTTAATATGCCTAGAAAAATTTTCACTTACCGTTTATTTGACACGAAGTTACTCATCGGCAATGAAAATAGTTATTTTTGTAAAGCCTATAGTTTTCGAGATAGATCCACCTTTTCTCCATGAATAATATAAAAAAATACTAGTCTGGTAAATTTAGTTTATCTTGTATAAAAAAAAAAAACTCCCACAGAGCCAATTTTTTGTCAGGAGCCCAGTTTTACTCCCAGGAAGAAAACTACAAAAGTCCTCATCGATCCCATTTAGCATAAAAAAGTTATTCGGGGACAAAAATGAGAAAAATCCAAGTAGGATATTTCTCGACTTTTGCCCCGAAATAACTTTTTATTTGTAAGCTATCTGCAAAAATTTCGATCCGTGGGAATTCTTGTTATAGAAGATAACTCCATTTTCCCAAACTAGTATTTTTGGATATTGGAGAAAAGGTGGTTCTAGCCCGAGAACTATAGGTTCGGCAGGATTTTTGCCTACGGCCCCCAAAGGTGTTAATCCGGCCCTGAGTATGAACAGAGAACGTTCTCTGGTATGAAACAAATTTTTAAAACTTCCTAGAGTATAATGCGACTCAAGATATAGTTGTAAAACTGTGATAAAACCCGACAGTCAAACTGAATCTGAAACCCGATAATTGCCTCATGACCACACACTTGAAATAGAAAATTTATAGAGAAATTTTCGATGAAGTTTATATGACGAAGAAAAACAATTTTTTGCCAAACACTTCCAAAGCGAAGATGCTGTCATTAGAGTCATCTGTAATTAGACGCTGGCAATCATAAGTATACGATGGCGTCATGGTAGACACCTACGTTCAGCAGTCACGAATTGTTAGCTCGATTCTCCGGGAAAGCAACAAAGCAGCGTGAGAAGGTGTGGTGTCATTTGGAACAAGAATGTAGTTAAACGCTGGCAGTTATAAGTATACGATGGCGTCATGGTAGACACCTACGTTCAGCAGTCACGAATTGTGAGCTCAATTCTAGGTGAAGGCAACAAAGCAACGTGAGAAAGTGTGGTGTCATTTGGAACAAGGATAGATGCTGGCAATCATAAGTATACTTATACGATGGCCTCATGGTAGACATCTGAAACTGATTCCCGGTCAAGTCAATATAAGAGCTCTAAAAAAATTAATATTTTTTTTAGTCAACCCATATGATATGACCAGCTCATTTGTCTCTGTGTAAATTTCAACGAATGAAACAGTGTTCTAATGAATTCTTTTGTGGGCGTAGTATAGGCCTACCAAAAAAATAATAGTCACTCCAGAAATCGTTGATAAAAAGTAGGGAATGTTATTGAACAATCAGAAAATAAAAGTGCGTGAAAGAGCAGAGTCTACCTCAACTTGAGTCAATACATGAGTATTTCGACACTCGATCATTGACGTAACCGTGCGATAGCTTCAGATGAAGTTTGGACTATACTCAACCGCAATTGTAACGAGATATTGAGCCGTTGTATTATTTTATACAAAGCATGGATCCATCACACCATAACAGAAACCCGAGAACAATCAAAAAGTACGTTTCTCTGGGTGAACGTGCATCGTCCAATAGAGTTATGCTCACATCTTTTTGGGATGCACGAGGTGTGATTCATATAGATTATAGACTTAATTTGGAGCTGTTGAGAATGAAACGGCCGCGTTAGGCGAGGAAAAATTTTTGTTCCATCAAGAATTCATAAATGTTTCCAAACGTCAATAAAGGGCTGGGCCATAAGATATCCAGCTCAAATGAAAGGGTTATATCTACCAAAATAAAATTCCCCTTTGTCGAGAAAATATTTTTTATTCAAAAAGCCACCGAATTTTCCAACTGTCAACGAGAGAGACAATATCAAAGTATTCTAGACAAGTGATTGAAATTTTTTGCCAAGGTGACAGCTTTGATTTTACATAGCTCTGATATAATCCGATTTTTTAAGCTAGAGGTGGCATATGCTCCGAAACTCTAAACATCAACTTTCCAACAGGCCGGCTGCCTTTTAATCTCTATTGATTGATTTAGGTAGGCTAAATGAGAGGTTTTGTGGGTGACTTTCTAGACAAATTCAAGATATTGAGTCGGGCACCATGAAAACTTTGAGAGAAGCTGCAACAAAAGGCAGCCTCCTTCTTATCACTGTTATCTATAGGCAAGCCAGTGAAAGGCAACACCTTAACCCAGATTATCGGAAAGATAGTGAGACATTGCCGTTAGGGACAAACTTCGCCTTGCAGACTACTAAACGGATTTCTGTCAAATTTTGACAGTTTATTCTCTGTATGATTCGTCTCAACGTAGGCTATAGTTTTCTCGCTAGATGGCGCCAGAGTCGCTTTATTTCACAAAAATAAATCCGCTAGGTGGCGCTGGAGTCGAGATATTTAAAAGAATCGTATTTATGATCGGTTTCTGTAAGTGTAAGTTTGGTAGACAAAGTCGCGGTCATATGCTGGTAAAAAAAACGTGTGTGGACTCGATATTAGACGTATCTGAATACCCAGCCCATTTATAATGGAGTTTTCAACAATGTTGCTCCATAGGGTGATTTCCAGTATGATCAGGCATAACTCCCTACTCAATTTATTGGCGCTTAACCGCGTAAGCGATTGTGGCCGTTTCCTATCCAAGCACGCCAGTCCATTCCATTTTAGCGATAACTGACCCCAATTAGAGACCCCAAGCGAGTTCAAGTTCTCCTCCACCTGTTGTTTCCATCTCTGACAAGGCCTCGCCCTTCCTCTGCTGACGAATTCGGGTGACGTTAGGAAAACCTTCTGGACTGGAGCTTCTTTGTCCATTTGCATGACATAACCCAGCCAGCGGAGCCTTTGTGCTTTAATTCGCTAGACTATGGTCAGATCTGCGTAAAGCTCGTAGAGCTCATCGTTAACTCTCCTTCGATACTCACCGTTGGCATTACGGGAAGGATCATATCTAGATCTTCCGGAAAGCTTTTCTCTCAAATACTCCAAGGGCAATCTCATCTTCTCTTGACATTGTCCATGAATCTGAGCCATACATGAGGACAGGTATGATGAAATACATATACCTTGACCTTTGTCCTCTCTCGAAGACTTTACTTCTCAATTTTCTACACAGTCCTAAGTATCACTTGTTGGTAAGAATGATTCTCCGTTGGATTTCTAGACTAATATTATTTTCGGTGTTAATACTGGTTCGCAAATAGACGAAGTGTCTCACAGTTTCAAATTTGTAACTGTCAACAGTGACGTGGCTTCCAAGGCGCAGGTACGCCGATTCTTTCTTTGATGACAGCAGATACTTCGTCTTGTCCTCGTTGACCGGAAATTTCCCCAAGAGTTTTGTGGATTATCCTTAAGGTGAAGACCCCATGTCATAGTTAGCAATAGCAAACCGTGTGAAAGCTTTGATTCCCACGCACCAAAAATTTAACTATCAAAACATAATATTCTATCTCCTCTCTCTTCCATATATCCTGAGAATATTTAATTTTATAACTTCATATTTCGTTATTGTTGTTATAAGAAACAAACAACAAAAACATTCACACAATCACGACAGACAATTGAAATGACTAGCAAACTTATTGCAAAAACACAAAAATCTCAAAAGAATAACAAAAACATTTTAAAATAAACTTTAAAATATTAAAATAATAATTGACATAGCCAAAAAAAAAAAAAAAAAATATATAACAACAACAAAGAGGGATGCACTTTATAATTTAATGCAACAATCAATTACAACAAAAACCACTTGAAAAATAATACGGCAGCAACCCTTGGCAGTGCTCGAGGTGCTATAGACAAATTTACAACTGGTAAATAAAGGGTGTGAAAAGTGGCAGCACGCGCTACTATGAACAACAAAGGGGCATAATGAATTGTGCATACAAACTGACACGCAAGTGGACAGAGATGCGTCAGCCTCGGAGGAAAAAAATTATATAAACAATGGCAATATGTCAAATGTCTAGGGTGTTGCGTATTTGTAATCATTACATTGAACTTTGGTGTCTAGAGGTAGTAAATAGTGAAACAGGGCGCGACAAAAGTATCTAGAGCGGTGGAAAGTAATAATACATATATGGAGGAAATTGGAATTATCGCTGACGGTACTTTTAGCAAGCTTTGAATCTGAATTTACATACATATATAATTATTTTTTGTTTATTCTATTTTTAACATTATTTTATTTTAATAATATTTTGATTTATTTTATTTTAGTTTATTTTATTTTACTTTAGATTCCCTTATTTAATTTTATAATTTTAATTTTTTAAATTTTTCTTTACTTTTATATTTTATCTTATTTTATTTTCTTTGATTCTTTTTTATTTTTTTTCAACTTTTTTAATACTATTTTATTTTGCTATTTTCTTCTTTTATTTTATTTTATTTAATTTTTTTAATTTAATTTAATTTTATTTTATTTTATTTTATTTTATTTTATTTTTTTTTTTATTTTTTTTATTTTATTTTATGTTATTTTATTTTTTTTTATTTTATGTTATTTTATTTTATTTTTTTTTTTTCATTTTATTTTATTTTACTTTATTTTTTTTATTTTATTTTATTTTATTTTATTTTATTTTATTTTATTTTATTTTATTTTATTTTATTTTATTTTATTTTATTTTATTTTATTTTATTTTATTTTATTTTATTTTATTTTATTTTATTTTATTTTATTTTATTTTATTTTATTTTATTTTATTTTATTTTATTTTATTTTATTTTATTTTATTTTATTTTATTTTATTTTATTTTATTTTATTTTATTTTATTTTATTTTATTTTATTTTATTTTATTTTATTTTATTTTATTTTATTTTATTTTATTTTATTTTATTTTATTTTATTTTATTTTATTTTATTTTATTTTATTTTATTTCATTTTATTTTATTTTATTTTGTTTTTTTTTTTATTTTATTTCATTTTATTTTATTTAATTCATTTTATTTTATTTTATTTTAATTTTTTTTGTTTTATTTTTTTATGTTATTTTATTTTATTTTATTTTATTTTATTTTATTTTATTTTATTTTATTTTATTTTAATTTTTTTTTTTAATTTTTTTTATTTTATTTTTTATTATTTCATTTTATTTTATATTATTTCATTTTATTTTTTATTATTTTATTTTATTATTTTTTAATATTTTTTATTTTTCTATTTATTATTCTATTTTTTTTTTCATTTTATTTTTTTTTTCTTTTTAATATTTTTTTCTTTTTTTCATTTTTTTTTTTCTTTTTCTAGGTTCAGATTTTTATAGCTCACCATGTACTCGCAAGAGTAGTTATGCAAACTATTAACATCCCTCAAAATCTGCTAACAAAATTGGAAACAAAGATGCTTCATGCATTGTCACTTTTCAACTCAACTTGGCTTTGGCTTTTATTGTTGTTGTGGCTGAGAGTCTTCCTGTTTTTGTTTCGGGCCCACTGCTTTTGTTAGTTGTTGTTTTGACAAGTGCCGCTTGTTTATTAAAGGATTTCACTATTAAATGAGAGAGTATGACGGTACGTGCTTGGACCAATAACTAAGATTAACTGTAAAATTGCGGTACATAACAAGAGGTTGAAAAGGCCAGGATAAAAAGCAGAGGTGAGTAAAATTAAATAGGAAAAAGGGTTTGATTTTTTGTAAAGGCAAGTGTGTATTTTTATGGCTTGAGTGTGGCTGCGTATGACTCCGACGGCCGTAAAAGAGTCACGTTTGAAAATACTAAATAAACAATTGTTTAAAAGTCGTCATACTTTTGTTTATCTAACTTGTGAAGGCTGTAGAAACGAAAAAGCGCTTGAAGTATGGCAGCTTTGTGTGCTACAATCAAAAGGACAACGATCCCTCTCTAACACTTTACTTATACATAGATATACCAGTTCTATAGACGAGTTTGGTATACGGAAGTATTTAATAGGCTGAGCTGCTGATGCTCTATAGCTCTCTTCTAATATCATCTAATCCTCCTCAAAATAGTTTATTTGTATTTAGATTAACGTCAAGTTTTGTTTTTAGTTTCATATTTGCACTATGTGGTCTTTGTATTATTTTTAATGTGGTTTTGTTCTTATATTTTTCTAGGGGATCGCCTGCTAGACATTCCGTGTAAGGTGTGTGGCGATCGAAGTTCGGGCAAACACTATGGCATCTACAGTTGTGATGGTGAGTAAAACTAGTTATGTTGCAAATGCACTCCTCCTACAATAATTCGTGCGACTTATCTCTAAAAAAAAAGAACCTGCATAAATCACTTTAGTCCCTTGCAAGAATATAATGGAAAAATAAATTTTTGTTTGTATGTCATACTTTTAGGCTGTCTACTTTTGATAGTGAGTCGCCTGACCTAACACTGCATACATTTAGGCGCGCAAGATATTCTCCCCTGTCGCATTCCACAGGTAGTCGCTTCACTACATCCTCAATTAATATCGGATTCCCCTAAAACTATGCATCATTCATACAAAATTAAAACCCTATGAGCCTAAAACTATGCCATACATATGTCTAGCTAGCAGAAGTCAAAATCTGAAAATCGATAATGGCGAAAATTGCTTTCAAATATGTATTTCGAATATTATGTGAAACCTGCATAAAAGTATGCTACACGATAGCGGTTGTAAACGTCTTATATATCTTCATAAGCGTCTGTGACTATACAATGACTATTTAAAGGCGCATAATTTATTCCTTCAGCCGAGATATGTCATTGGATTTCAAATGTATCTTCCGTGGTAGGCTTTCCTATGAATACGTCGATCACTTCGTCGATCCAATGCGCCTAAAACTATGCATCATTGAAATTAAATTGAAACTTAAAGAGCCTAAAACTATGCAACCTGTGTAGCATGCTTTCCGAAGCACAATTCTCAAAACATATTTGCGGATTTTTTATCATATAGTTGAAATAATTTTATTCAAACCTCTCCCTTCTTAACAAAAAAAAAAAAAATTTCTTCCCCTTTCCCTCAGGTTGTTCCGGTTTCTTCAAACGCAGCATTCATCGCAATCGCATTTACACCTGCAAAGCAACTGGTGATCTAAAAGGTCGCTGTCCCGTCGACAAAACTCATCGCAATCAATGTCGTGCCTGCCGGCTGGCTAAATGCTTTCAATCGGCCATGAATAAGGATGGTGAGTAACACAAAAATTATAATGATTGTAATGTTATGCTAATTAAAACAATAACACAAAACTGTGGGAAGAAAATAACAAAAAAAAAATACACCAAGAGCTAAACATACAGCAGGAGCTCTGTTACGCTAAAGGAATCAGAGTTGTCGACTGAAGTTTGCGCATTTTTGGTATTTATTTTCTTAACTAAGTTGAAGTGATTATACGCATATTAGTGGATAATTAAATCCCTAATCGGCATTATTTTGATAGCTTGGAAGATTTTGGAGATGACAGTGGAACTTCTCAAGGACAGAAGTAAGAACTTGCGAGGCTAAATTGGTTTTCTGAACTTTTAATGATATACAGAAAAAATCAAGAAAACGGGGAAAGAGGAGAGTAGGAAAGTAGGAAGAGAAGTGAGAGGGAGAGGGAGGGATAGATGAAGAGCAAAAAGAAATTTTATTAGGCAAGCGGGGGAGAAAAAATTTAGAAGGAAGAAGGAAGAAAACTAATAGGAAGATCGCAGGCGGAGGAATGGGAAATGTAATGAAGTCTAAAAACAAAGGGAAGAGTATTAGGAGAAAGAAAATAATAATTAAAGAGGAAAAACAAGAAAACTTGGGAGCGGTTTAGGAAAGAGAAAGACAAAAAAATGAGAGCTGGACTGATAAAGAGAAGTGAAAAGCGGAAGGATATAAACAAACAGCAAGAGCAAAAGAAAGCAAAAGCGGGGAAATTAGAGAACGAATAAAGAAAAAGGGCGAATAAACTGGAGAAAAAGAATAGAAGCAAAAGAGAAAGAACAAAGGAAAATATAAACGCAAGGATAAAAGGGAAAAAAGAAATAGAAAAAAAAATACCTAAAGACTTAGACTGATAAAGAGAAGTAGGGGGGACAAAAAGGAAAAAAAACACAGCAAGACAAACAAAAAGAGGAAGGAAAAGAGGGAGAGAAATAAAATAAAGAGAGGGTAGATAAAACGAAAAAGAGGAGAGAAAGAAAAAAGGAGAAAGAACAAACTAAAAGAAAACTACAAAGAGAGAGGAGAAAAAGAAAGATGAAAGCAAAAGAAAACAAGAGAATAACACTGTTAAAGAGAAGAAAAAGAGGCGTCAGAGGGAAGAAAAGAAATTGCCAGAAAACAGAAAGCGAAAGGGAAAAAAGAAGAGAACGAACGAAGAAGGAGGGTAAATAGGATGAAGAAAAATGGTTAGAAGGAAAAAGAAAAAAGAAAAAGACAAACACAAAGCGAAAAGGAAAACAAAGAAAAAAAATGAAACACAATGAGAAAACGAAAACAAAGAATAAAGAAATGAAAATGGAAAATGAAACATACAGACAAGGGAAAAAATAAAAAGAAAGAGAAAAGAGGAAGAAGATTAAGATGAGATAGAAGTTAATAAAAAACCGCAAGAAAAAGAGATGGAGGGAGAGGCAGATTGAGAGGACGAGAATAAAAATAGTAAAAGTGAATAAGAAAACGATATTTGAAGGAAAGATGAAGAGAAAAAATAAGAGCAAATCGGAAAGAGCATGAAAAAAAGCAAAGGGAAAGAGAAACACAGAGAGAAAGGAAGTGAATCAAATGAAGAAAAAAATAAAAAATAAATAAAAAAATAAAAAAAAGGAAACCAGAAAACTGAATAAAATATAGGAAAGACTTAAAAAGAGGTTAAGAGAGAGCGCAAGAGGTGGAGAAAAGGAGAAGTGAAACATGAAGCTTAAAAGAAGAAAAGAAGATAAAAGGAAATAGAAATATAACTAGAAAAGAAAGAGCAAGGAAAAAATTAAGAAAGGAAGAGAGATTAAGAGAAGCAAAAGGGAAAAGGAAAGAGAAAATGAAGGAGAAAATACAAAGCAAAATGAAACAAGGAGAATAAAAGGAAATAAAAATTAAAACGAAAAATAAATAGAAATGAAAAGTGAAAAAAGGAGAGATTGAGAAAAGGGTAACTATAAGAAAAGAAAAAAATAAATTTAAAGAAAAATAACAACGAAAACAGAGTGAAGAAGAGAAAGAGAAAAACCAAGGAACTGAAGAAACAAAATGAGAAAGAAAAAAAAATTTTGATATTATTATTATAAATCAGCCCCAAACTCTTCTAACGAATAACTAACCCTTGCTAATTTGAAAAAAAAAAAAAAGGAAATCAATTTTCAGGGATCTACGCATCAACAAACTTTTGTCATTTCATACCACACACTCTAGCTTCAAAGCTTTTAAGCCAATATTAAATGTAGCATAAAAATACAAAAGCGATTAGAGATACAAGTTCAACAATTCAACCACAGTTCACACACACACACACACACACTCATAGAAACAGCACCAACACCCACACATTGAAATAGTCATAAGATTACATTTGAAGCACGCAAAAGAATAAATGGGCAAAAGCCAGGCGGGCAAATTCTCCACGGGCAACCACTTCAGAACGACCTCGAAGTCGCTTTAAAAACCAAAAATTTCGCCCTCACCCAGTCAGAACCAAAGTTACACACACTTCCTCGTAACAAAAAGGCAACAGATTCAAATGCGTGTTTTATTTGGGAACTGTCAGCCATGAGCCGTGATCTGTGTGCGCTGAGAGCAGCGTGAGAAATCGAACACATTTTTCGTATTTTTAATATGCAACAATGGCAACAATGGCAACAACAACAAAAGCAATGACAACAAATTGTTACAATACTGCGACAATAACAATAATAACACCTCAAAAACATTTCATAGCTTCATAGCAATAATAATAGTAACAACTTACGCTTCATTGCCAATTTGGCCTCGACCATCATAGTCCAGCACAGCAGCCCAGCACAGCCCAGCTCAGTCAGTGGTGTGGACAATTGCTTTGTAAGCTTATGGCGATAAAGAAGCAGTGATGAGATCGAAACATAATAGCGGATTACATGCATTATCCTTGCAACTTCTGGCACTAAATCGCACTAAATGTGTATTGACAATCAGAAATGATTATCCTGTCATTGTCAAATCGCTTGAATGGTTTACTGATGCGACTACTATGCTATCTTTGCTGCTGTTGTTGTTCATGTTGCCTTAATGATGCCTGAAACCAATCGAAGTTAGAGCGTGTAAGTGAGGCTTTTGTGTGTTAGTGTAGGTGGATGGGTGAGGTGGAGTGCTAGGGCTTTTAGTGCTCGATAAGATTTCAAATATGGTGTAAAAAATGATATAAAAAAATATAATAAAATAAAAAATTTAATCAAATAAAATAAAATAAAATAAATTTAAATAAAAAAAAGAAAAAGAAAATAAAAATAAATTTAAAAAATAATATAAAAATAAAATAAATAAAAAAATAAAATAAAATAAAATAAAATAAAATAAAATAAAATAAAATTAAAAAAAATATAAAAAAAGTAAAATAAAATAAAATAAATTAAAATAAAATAAAATAAAATAAAATAAAATTAAAAAAATATAAAAAAAGTAAAACAAAATAAAATAAATTAAAATAAAATAAAATAAAATAAAATAAAATAAAATAAAATAAAATAAAATAAAATAAAATAAAATAAAATAAAATAAAATAAAATAAAATAAAATAAAATAAAATAAAATAAAATAAAATAAAATAAAATAAAATAAAATAAAATAAAATAAAATAAAATAAAATAAAATAAAATAAAATAAAATAAAATAAAATAAAATAAAATAAAATAAAATAAAATAAAATAAAATAAAATAAAATAAAATAAAATAAAATAAAATAAAATAAAATAAAATAAAATAAAATAAAATAAAATAAAATAAAATAAAATAAAATAAAATAAAATAAAATAAAATAAAATAAAATAAAATAAAATAAAATAAAATAAAATAAAATAAAATAAAATAAAATAAAATAAAATAAAATAAAATAAAATAAAATAAAATAAAATAAAATAAAATAAAATAAAATAAAATAAAATAAAATAAAATAAAATAAAATAAAATAAAACAAAATAAAATAAAATAAATTAAAATTAAACTAAGTTAAACAAAAATAAAATAAAATAAAATAAAATAAAACAAAAACAAAAGAAGAAAAAAGTAATAAAAGAAAATTAAATGAAAAAAGATAAAAAAATAAAGAAAATTAATGATATAAAATTAAAAAAAATTAAACAAATTTAATAAAATATTATGAAATAAAATCAAAAATTAAATTAAATAAAAACAAATAAAAAATAAAATAAAATAAAATAAAATAAAATAAAATAAAATAAAATAAAATAAAATAAAATAAAATAAAATAAAATAAAATAAAATAAAATAAAATAAAATAAAATAAAATAAAATAAAATAAAATAAAATAAAATAAAATAAAATAAAATAAAATAAAATAAAATAAAATAAAATAAAATAAAATAAAATAAAATAAAATAAAATAAAATAAAATAAAATAAAATAAAATAAAATAAAATAAAATAAAATAAAATAAAATAAAATAAAATAAAATAAAATAAAATAAAATAAAATAAAATAAAATAAAATAAAATAAAATAAAATAAAATAAAATAAAATAAAATAAAATAAAATAAAATAAAATAAAATAAAATAAAATAAAATAAAATAAAATAAAATAAAATAAAATAAAATAAAATAAAATAAAATAAAATAAAATAAAATAAAATAAAATAAAATAAAATAAAATAAAATAAAATAAAATAAAATAAAATAAAATAAAATAAAATAAAATAAAATAAAATAAAATAAAATAAAATAAAATAAAATAAAATAAAATAAAACAAAATAAAATAAAATAAAATAAAATGAAATAAAAAACAAATAAAAAATAAAAGTAACATGAGATAAAAAAATAAATAAAATAAAAAAATAAAATAAAATAAAACAAAATATAAGTAGAAAAAAAAAAAAAAAATTTAAATAAAAAAAATAAAGTAAAATTAAATTAATCTAACAAAATGATAAAATAAAATATTATGAAATAAAAACAAAAATTAAATTAAATAAAAAATAAAATGAAATAAAAAATTTAAAAAAATAAATAAAATAAAATAATGTAAGATAATATAATAAATGAAATATTACAGACGGACAGACGGACAGACGGACATGGCTAAATCAACTCATCTCGTCATCCTGATCATTTCGGTATACTTATTGATGGGTCTATCTCTTCTTCTTCTCATATTTACAAACATCGGACCAAAGTTATAATACCATTTCATGTTCATGAAAGGTATAATAAATAAAAATAATTAAAAAAATATAATAAAATACCATCAAATTCTGTAATACTTGTTTATAATTTTTCTCTAAACACATAGTTTTTCCACTACACCAAACAATTTTGTGACTTTTGCCTTTTTGTTAGACCACAGAAAATGGCCTGAGGTGCGGATCTACTTATAGCTCACATAAAAACTTAAGAAAAAGTAAATAAAATAAAATAAATATCGAAAAACACACTTGGGATGTGTATTGCCAAACTAACTGCTCCTCGTACTTGCTGGAAGCCACTGCGTATGAGTGCACGTATGTTTGTTTATACATATATATGTACCACAACAACTAGAAAATAATAACAACACCAATGTGTGAACAATAGCCAAGTAGAAGTGGCAAAAATAACAAAAAGTAAGGAAATAACACTAAAAAGGCAACTAAACGATGCCAGAAAGACAGCAA
>CAXKVI010000003.1:120169622-120184622 GCA_964058755.1 Campiglossa producta
TTCCAACTCCATTAATCTGCTGACAAATGACAACAAAATTTACCACCTTCATCTTTGTTGTTGTTATTTATTAACACTGCAATGCGTAGCCATTGATGCGTAATGCACTCGACAACAACAACACCAACAACAATCTAGTCAATAGCAACAAAGCAACTTTGAATGTATTGAGGGCATTTAACAAAAAGCCGCATGCGTTGAGGCGTAAATGTTGTCTACCACACACCCACATCCCACCACTACGCTCGCCTGCTTTAACACTTTCGGTGTTAAATATGCGCCTGAGGCTATGTGTAGGCTAAGTGCATACATATCGGCAATAAGTATACAAAGTATGTATGTATGTATATCGTAAGTCCTTGCTTGCAGTCAACATGTGAATTTAAATTTAATTTGAATGTGAAGAAGCTTTCATTTTGCCATCAATGAAAGGTGAGACGATGAGAGAATGGCCTCGAGGTATTACTAACAATGTGGTGGGAAGGAATAAGTGACATTTGAAAATGAAGGAATTAGTCCACTTCCAATGATATAGTCGTCCCTTCAAAATTGATTCAAAATAATTATGATTAAGGATCGGAATTTCAAGGCAATCCGAAGAAAGTGCACTAAAAAGGGTTTTCTGAATTCTTAGTCACATTTTTTCAGGTTTCAAGGAAAGTCTTTTTCTTAATTAACTTATGTAGTCACTCACGCACATTAGAAATTGAATACTTTTGAATCATTATCAGTCTACAATTTAGCAGCTTTGCACCCATACTTAGGGGCCACCATGGCGTATGAGTGATTTTAAATCCGCTTTTAATGTTGACACACCATCACTTTTGTCACTTTTCGGCTGCAGGTATACCATAACTACATACATGCATACATACATACATAAGTACATAGAGACATACATACAGACATACATACATACATACATACGGACATACATACATACATACATACTAATGTGCGAATATAGGACTTTGTTCATTATAGCCGTTTTTGTTGTTGCTCACATACGCATTTATTTATAGTGGACACAATCGAGCTTCAAAAGACTAGAGCAGCAGAAGAATATTACATATGTATATTTAGGTGGTATATACATTTATATATAAGCTATGTACTCGTATGCATTTTCTACCTATAGAGCGAGAGCCCAGAGCCGCCAGACATCACTTATTTTATAATGGATGCAACCACTGCTCCTGGCCAGTTCTTGACTGTGAAAATTTCAAAGCTGAGGTGTGAGCACGATTAAACAAATGAACCTAAATTTTAAACCCATATAAAGTTTAATCAATTTTTCAAACTTTTTTGTACAATATTTCAAACCGTTCAAGCTTTTCGGTTTAAATTTAAAACTTTTTGGTTTGAAAATTAAAACGAAAAAAGTCCCAAAACCTAAAATTATGAACTCTGGTCCTAGACGTGCTATCTAGGAACTGTATTGTAGCAAGGGGAATTGCTTCCAAGAGCACTCGGAAGGTAAATTCATTCATACTTCCAAATTCGCGTGCCCGCTGAAATCCGTAAGTAGCATCAACGTGTTAGACGAAGGCTCTCCTTTTGATTGTAAAGCTTACAGAGGGGTCTTTCGAGCACAAACTTTTCATGATTGGGGCTTTTCTGAATATCTAAGGAGCGTTCAATGATGTCTTACTAAGTTTGGGAGTCGACCGAGTTTTCTAAAATTAATTAACAGACTACTTTAAGGCAGAAATGTCATGGCACAGAAAGGAGGTGCCGAGACTCATTGAAGAGTGACGCCTTAAGGAGAGGTTTCATCACCAATTCTCGGGGTTAAAGTCGTTAGTGTTGTGCTCCAGGACCTCGCATGAAGGGGCCGTCAAGTGGTAGACTATGCTGATGACGTGGCAATCCTGGTCAGGGGATGTTTCTGAAATACAGAACACTCTAACGATTATAAATTTGCGTACGTATTCTTTGTATTTATGTATATACACTTCGAAAGCCATATATTTTTATGTACATATATACCTATGTTTGTCCTGTATATTTTGCACATTTGTACATATGTATACAAAATATGAGGGAAAGCTTTCAAGCCTTTTTATGCGTAGGCGAATGACTGTTTGACTCACTGACTGTTCGTGTGTGTGCATCCTTTTTTCAATGTATACGTGTATGAGTAAATTGACATACAAGCGGATTAAAAAATTTTAAAATCAACTCTTAACATGACATTGCAGTTTCGGCTTTCTGATGCATGCATAACAACAAAAAAAAAATAATAGAACAACGCTAACAAAAAAAATTTAAAACAATGCAAACAACAATGAACGTTGAACGAACGTCATGCAGACAACAATAAAAGTACTCTTAGGCAGGATATATTTTTCACATAAAAACAAATGAGAGTCAGTGTGTAGACACGTTAGTTTCATTTTTCGTCGCTGAAGTAAACGTTAAAAAACGATTTGTCCACCTTTTACTTGCATGAAAAATATGTTTCCTTTTTACTGCCAAGCTTTCCCTCTGTCCTCTTCTCATTCTAGTTTCTCATTTGCTAACATTTTTTCCAATAGTCTTACTTACCAACACAAACTTTTCAAAATAGATTTCCGAAAAAAAAAAAAAGGTGGCAACTTTAAAAACTTAGAATAAAGCATACTATCGAGGAAATCAACAGAATGCAGTTAAGTGGCAACCCTAGGTGCGGCTGAAATTACCTTTCATTTGATACCCACATTAGCATACCTTTCACCATTTCAAAAAATTGAGATAGATGGCAACACTGCAAACCGCCCCAAGTGGCAACACCCAAGTGGAAAGTCTTAGAATCAAACATATTCTCTCGATGCCTAATTTCATCGAAATCGGTCAAACGGTCCAAAACGACCCCAAAATGATACCAAAACTATCCCTAAGTGATCCCAAAATGACCACAAAATAATACCAAAATTATCCCGAAAAGAACCTAAAATGCCCACAATATAATCCCAAAATGACCCCTAAATGAACCCAAAATGTCCACAAAATAATCCCAAAATGACCCCTAAATGATCACAAAATGATCCCAAAATTATCCTAACATGACCTCAAAACGATCCCAAAATGACAACAAAATGGTCCTAGAATGACCCCTAAATCATCCCAAAACGATCCCAAAATTACCCCAAAATATACAAATAAAATACGGTTAAATGTCAGAACAGAGCGGCAACCCTATTTGAAAATATTTTGAATGGTATGTCGCCGAAAATACCTTTCATTTGAAATTCGTAATGACATACCTTGGTCAATATTAAAAAAAAATCGATCTGTAAGTGGGAAGCCTGTAAACTGCCCCAAGTGGCAACACCTAAAGGAAAAGTCTTAAATCATCACAAAATGACCCCAAAATTGTCCCAAAATTATCCGTAAATGAGTGCAAAATGACCTCAAAATTACCCCAAAATAATCCCAAAATGATCCCGAAAGGAACCCAAAATGCCCCTCAAATGATCACAAAATAATCCCAAAATTATTCTAAAGTGACCTCCAAACGATCCTAAAATGACCCCGAAATAATTCCATAACGATCCGAAAATGATCCCGAAAAAATTAAAAAATTAAAAAAATGATCATAAATTGATCCCAAAATACACAAATAAAATACGGTAAAATGGCAGAACTGAGCGGCAACCCTACTTGAAAATATTTTAGTTGCTATGTCGCCGAAAATACCTTTCATTTGAAACGCATATTGACATACCTTGCTCAATATTATATAAACCTGTAAACCGCCCCAAGTGGCAACACCGAAAGAAAAAATCTTAGAATCCAGCATACTATCTCTATGCCAAATTTCATCGAAATCCATTAAGCGTTTCTCTGGATAGTACCGAATAAACTAATGTACAGCGATAAGGTGGCAACCCTAGGTGGCAACCCTAGTTGAAAATATTTTAGTTGGTATGTCAACGAAAATACCTTTCATTTGATACCCATATAGGCATAACTATTTTCATCAATATTTGAAAAAAAAAAAAACAAATTAGATAGGTGGCAACCCTGTTAACCACCTTAAGCGGTTCCCGAGATAGTACCTGATATACAAATATACAAGATTAGCTCGCTCAATAGTATAAGATATTACTACTTAAACTTCTTGTAGTCGGTAAAATGACTGAGCTGCAGTCATCCTCATAAAAACCCCCATCCTAAACTCAACTTTTCTTCTCACAAATAAATCAACATCTTTATCAAACACTAATCCTCTAATCATCATCACTTTCCGAGGATTTCTTTGACATCGAATTCACTTTTTCAAAATGACCCCAAATCCCATTTACGCTTGACAAGACCTATTCACACGCTAATATTGTTGTTGATACTTTCATGCATCATTTGATGTCACTTTTCAACTCAAATGCCAAGATGGAGCCACAATAAAAGAGAGGGAAGAAAATGAAGAGCTCATCATTATACAAACACTTCGCAGCCATATAAATAGGCAAATAGAGCGCTCAGAACATGAGAAATGGAATATGTTTTATTTGAGCCCACAACAACAAATCATTCAAAGAAAGCGAAATAAACATTTTGTAAAATATGAAAATCCGCTTAAAATGCCGCGTAAATACTTTAACCGAAATGATGATGACGCGTGTTTTGATACAAAAATTTTACAATGAGCTACTGTGTAAATAATATTTATAATAGCAATCTACAAAATTTCAAGTGAACAAATTGACAACGCAGCTGAAGATGGCTGTGCAAATGACTGTGCGCCTTGAGCTCGAGCGCTTTTTAACATCTCCTTCGAATGCTGTTGGTACTCAATTTTCTTCCCGTTTACCTACAGCTCTTGTGAGGGTCATTAGCATAAAGTGCTTGGATGTCAGTTCAGTGCAAATGAGGTGGGAGGTGGCGTGAGGTCTTTTGTAGACCCTTTGTTGGCTAAGAGTTCGTGTGGGAGGCGGCTGCTGGGCTCTATTGAGGTCGTGCACTTTGGTAAGCCACAACGTGGCTGAGGAAAATAGAAAAACACTGTGCATGCCTTGTCATATTTTCGCATAATAACTTATTTTGTCCTGTGAAAAGTTGACGAAGACATAGAGGACAGCAAAGATGGTAGGAGCGAGTGACGGCTACACAGCGCCATTTTTTATACACAAACGAATGCTGATACAAACTTGTAAGCTGTTCAAGTGCCCACCATTACTTTTGACTGTGTATTGACAAATGATGTTGCGAGCTGGCGTCAACAATTCACTTACATATTTTAAATAGAGTGTTGTGCAAGAAAATAGGACAGCTTCTTAAAGTCCATCAAGAAAATGGGAAATCCGAATAAAACGAAAATTGTAGTTGAATAAATTAAAAAAAAAAAATAATATAAACAAAAAAAATTATATAAGTATAAAAAAATTAATAAAATAAACTAGAAAATCAAAAAAAAACGAAAAAAAAAAAATGAAACAAAATAAAAGAAGATAAAATAAAATAAAAAAAAAAAAATAAAAAAAATAAAAAAAAAAATAAAAAAATAAAAAATAAAAATTAAATAAAAATAAAATAAAATAAAAAAATAAAAATAAAACAATAAAAATAAAGTTAAAAAAAAATTAAAATTAAAAATAAAATAAAAATATAATAAAAATAAAAATAAAATAAAATAAAAATAAAAATAAAAATAAAATAAAATAAAAATAAAATAAAAATAAAATAAAAATAAAATAAAAATAAAATAAAAATAAAATAAAAATAAAATAAAAATAAAATAAAAATAAAATAAAAATAAAATAAAAATAAAAATAAAATAAAAATAAAATAAAAATAAAATAAAAATAAAATAAAAATAAAAAAAATTAAATAAAAATGAAATAAAAATAAGATAAAAATAAAAATTAGAATAAAAATAAATTTAAAAAAAATAAAATAATAAAAATAAAAATAAAATAAAAATAAAAATAAAATAAAAATTAAATAAAAATAAAATAAATCTTAAATAAAAATAAAATAAAATAAAAATAAAATGAAAATAAAATAAAAATAAAATAAAAATAAAATAAAAATAAAATAAAAATAAAATAAAAATAAAATAAAAATAAAATAAAAATAAAATAAAAATAAAATAAAAATAAAATAAAAATAAAATAAAAATAAAATAAAAATAAAATAAAAATAAAATAAAAATAAAATAAAAATAAAATAAAAATAAAATAAAAATAAAATAAAAATAAAAATAAAAATAAAAATAAAAATAAAAATAAAATAAAAATAAAATAAAAATTAAATAAAAATAAAATAAAAATAAAATAAAAATAAAATAAAAATAAAATAAAAATAAAATAAAAATAAAAATAAAAATAAAAATAAAAATAAAATAAAAATAGGATAAAAATAAAATAAAATAAAAATACAATAAATTTAAAATAAAAATAAAAATAAAATAAAAATAAAAATAAAATAAAAATAAAATAAAAATAAAATAAAAATAAAATAAAAATAAAAATAAAAATAAAATAAAATAAAAATAAAATAAAAATAAAATAAAAATAAAATAAAAATAAAATAAAAATAAGATAAAAATAAAAATTAGAATAAAAATAAAATTAAAATAAAATAAAATAAAAGTAAAATAAAAATAAAATAATAATAAAATAAAAATAAAATATAAATAAAATAAAAATAAAATAAAATAAAAATAAAAATAGAAAATATTAAAAAAATTAATATAAAAAAATTAAATAATATTAAATAAAACAAAATAAAGTAAATAAAATAAGATAAGATAAAAAAATAAAATAAAATAGAAATAAAATAAAATAAAAATAAAGTAAAAATAAAATAAAAATAAAAATAAAAATAAAAATAAAAATAAAATAAAAATAAAATTAAAAATAAAACAAAATAAAAATAAAAATAAAACAAAATAAAAATTAAGAAAATAAAATAAAATAAATTAAATGAAAATTAAATAAAATAAATTAAAATGAAAGAAAATAAAATAGAATAGAACGAAAAAAAAAATAAAAATAAAGTAAAACAAGGGAAAAATAATATAAATCAAATATACAAACCCATGCCAATTACCCATAATCTATAAGAAGTAAACGTTCCCATTTTATTGCACAACGCTGTACTCTTTGTATACCAAATTACTATCAAGGCTCCTCCTGTCTTCATTTTACATACACATACTGTCATTTTTTCACTTGAACGCTCACTCACTCCCAAGCTCCATGCTGCATATGGCAGCGTAAGCTATGAGCCCTCGACAAAAATATTACTTTTCATCTTTTTCCATCTATCTCCTACGTCGCCATGTGTCTTTCAGTCTTTGTGCTCGCCATTTTACTTTTTCGTTTGTGTAACTCAATTCAGCCTATCGGCTTATTGTTCAGGATTTAATTTTATTGCTTTTTTTGTGTATTCTTCTTCTTTTCTTCTTCTTTTTTTCGTATTTTTATATATCCTGCTTTTATTGAAAATTTCTTTGTGTTCGCTTAAATAGCCTCATTTGTTACTTTGTTTGCCTTTTGTTGGCATCTTATTTTTATTTATTGACTGACGATTTTGCTGTGTGTCTTCCGTACATTTGATGAATTTTATTTGTAAGTAGTGTTAGTGTTTATTTTGCTTTTATTGCCTGGTAGTACATAACACATATGTTTATGGGATGAGGTTACCTAATTGATAATAGGAAGCTTGAAAACCTGGAATTACTCCTCTGGATCAGATAACCAGTATTTTTTTATTTTTTATTTTTTTTATTTTTTTTTCCTGTTTCATTTTGCTGATTTCTAATTTTTATTTTATTTTTTTTTATTTTGTTGTTTTTTTTTTTTTATTTAAATTCTTTCATTTTTTAAGTTTATTTTATTTTTTTTTTTTCCTTTTTTTTAAGTTTTATTTTTTTAGTTTATTTTTTATTTAATAATTTTTATTTTATTTTTTTTCCTTTTTTTAAGTTTAATTTTTTTTTTATTTTATTTTTTTTTAGTCTATTTTTTATTTAATAATTTTTATTTTATTTTAGTTTATTTTTTTATTTTTTTATTGTCAACTTTATTTTATTTAATTTTTTTTATTTTTATTCTATATATATTTTTTTATTTATTTTTTTGGTTTTATTTTTTTTATTTAAACTTTCTATTTCATTTTGTTGATTTCTAATTTTATTTAATTTTTTTATTTCGTTTTTTTTTATTTTCATTTTTTTACTTTATTTTATTTTGTTATTTTTTTTCTTTATTTTGTTTTTTTCTTTACCTTTTTAGTTTTATTTTTTTATTTTTTATTTTTATTTTTTTAGCTTATTTTTTATTTAATAATTTTTTTTTTCTTTTATTTATTTTTTTTTATATTTTATTTTATTTTAGTTTTTTTTTCTATTTTTCTTCAACTTTATTTTATTTATTTTTTTTTATTTTTTATTTTTTTTTTTTTTTCAATTTTATTTAATTTTTTTTATTATTTTTATTTTATTTTAGTAAATTTATTTTTTAAATTTTTTTTATTTTTTTTTTGTTTTTTTTTATAAATTTTTTTTAAAATTTTTTTTTATCTTATTTTCTTTTATAAACTCAGACCTTTTCACCTTAGCCAAAATAAAGAGTAAGACTATCTTCGTTATCTAATAAGTCCTCTCTTAACCAATAATGATCAATACATATTGAATTATCTACACCCCTCTCCCAGCATGAGCACGCTAAAACAATTAGAGAACAGTGTCCGCAACGAATCACCTCAAGTGTTTTTGTAATTTCACGCTTTATTTTCGTATTTATAAAACCGAGTAGAACGAACTATACAAAGTGGGAATGTTTACAGTGTGTTCGTTTTATGAAATTTTGTAGAAACTTTGAAATTTGTTATTAGTTTGAAAAAGAGAAAAAAATATTAAAATAATATCCCAAATGATTGCGCAATCATTATATTTAATCATCGCCTTGATTATTTCATGATTTGACCTTTCTTTCTGCATTGTAATGCAATAATTAATTTTTCCCCGAATGGCAATCCTGTGCCGCTCTTTTTTTATAGTCTCATTCCCATTATGCTGCGGTGTTTATTTATTTATTGCGGTTTCATTTATTTATTTACGAGATTATTTTGCTTAAATAGATTTTTTGGTTCATTGTAATGCTTTGTAATTAGAAGAGCTCACAAGCTGTGCACCCCTCACACACACTCACCTTGAGGTTCATCCTCACATTTGACCTAAAACTCACTCCCCCACTTCAAAAGCAATTTCATCACCTCAATCGCTTTCACACCCTCTCATCTACCGTGCTCACCCTGCTCTTGTATTCGCACTTCAGCTTTTCGCCTTCTTTTCTCTCATACGCTCACTCCCTCTGCAATTGCTACGCGTCTTGCCTGTGAAACGAGCAGCTGTTTTACTCGCTTCAGTTCATCATTGCTTGGCTATTAATGTACTTCATCACTTCAACATTTGTATCGTTGGATGCTCGTGCTCGTGTTCTTTTTCCACCCACTCCCTCTCCCTGTTGTACTTTGTTTTTATCCTTATCATTAATTTTTGTGTTTTTGGTCTCCTTTTTTTCTGCGGTGTTACGCATCCTCGCCCATCATCCGTTTGACGGTCACACTTTGTGGCATACTGACAATATTTCTTTTACGCCCAGGTTTCTTTAGTGCTGAGTTCATACTGTAAGTATTTTTTCTCTCTTCGTTCCACCTTCTTAATTTAGTTTTCCCCTCCTAGCTTTTTTTGCGTGTGCCTTAACGGGTAATGGTTTAACGTTTTTGCATCCTCCCATCCATGGCTTCCACTTCTCTTTTACTGTCCGTGGCTAATTAATTGATTAGCTTCGCTAAATCGGTCAATATGTTTTATGGTTTGGCTCGCTTTTAGTTTTTCAACACTTTGTTGGGTTTTGCTTTGCGTTATCTATGGGTTTTCTATGAGACTGCATATCTTTGGTATGATTTTTTCTTTGTGGATTTCGGGAGTGTGTAATGAGTCACTAATTAGATTTCGTTAAGGTTGTTTTTGTTCTTCAACAGTCTGACATTTCGACTGTGAAATTTGACACGTGCTGTTGTTCTGGATTTTTCAGAGTGCTTTCAGGTATACAGATATAGTGAGGGGTTCTGCTGGAGTTACAGACTTATGAGGGATATTAAGTAGGGAGCTTAGACCTTATGAGCGTTTAATGGGCTCTGTAGCCTATACCGTGCTTTTATTTCCAGATTTTAGAAGTGACAACACGAGGGATGTCGAGGGACCTAGGTCCATAAATAAAAAAAAAAGTTGTATAGGTGGCAACCTTTTCTAGAAATGTTTTGATAATTACCCTCTTTCGAGCCAAAGCCTGTTATATGAACACCTCCAATTTAAAAATTAAACAAACTATATTTGAAAAAAAAAAATTTGAAACAGGTGGCAACCCTTTTTTTAAATAAACTTTAGATTACTGCATATTTATACGCAGAGGCCTTTCATTGGACATCTCAGATTTAAAAAAAAAATTAAAAACTATTTTTAAACAGATGGCATCCTCTTCCTTATTATGTGAACCCTTTCATATGCCACATTTCAACGCATCTATTTTTGCCCCATTTCTTCTTTGAATCTTACTTCCTTTTTCTCGCCACCAAATAAATTTCGTTTGTTTGTCAAGCTCTTATTCTTAAATGAAATTTGTATTTCAAGAACTTAACAAAAATTTGCCTTCTTAAGAACATAAATTAAGCCGCTTTTATTGACTAACTTAAAAGGCAAAAAGGTTAAAAGCGTGCGAAAATTCACATTTGTTGGCTTTATGCTTACGCATATGCGTGTTAGTTTATTAAATTCTATACATATTTGTACAGACCATACATAGATAACTATAACTTTTTCAATTTACCTCACGCATGTGAAGAAACTAGCTAAAACAACAAAAACATGGAAGCCCAGTAGGAATTTGTCTATTTAAATAAATTGATTTATTTTATTTTATTATATTTTAATTTTTTTCAGTGTATTGTTTTTTTTTTAATTTCATTTTATTTTAATTTTTTAGTGTTTTATTTTTTTTTTGTTCTCTTTTAGTAAATTTTTTTCAGTGTATTTAATTTTTTTTACTACATTTTATTTTTTTTTTATTGTTTTTTATTTTAATTCAATTAATTTTTTTTTAATTTAATTTTTTTATTTTACTTAATTTTTTTATTTTTTAATTATATTTTTAATTTTGTTTTGTTTTATTTTTTTCAGTGTATTTTATTTAAATTAGTAATAAAATTTCAGTGTATTTAATTTTTTTTAATATATTTTAATTTTCTTTTCATTGTTTTTTATTTTAATTTTATTAATTTTTTTAAGATAAATTTTTTTTTATTTTACTAGTTTTTTTTTCAGTGTATTTTATTTGGTTTAATTTATTATATTATAATTTTTTTCGGTGTCTTATTTTATTTTATTATTTTGTATTGTATTGTATTTTATGTTTTTTTTTTTATTTATTATATCTTAATTTATTTAATTTGATTTTTATTCAGTGCATTTTATTTTATTTCATTATTTTTTATTTTAATTCTTAATTTGTTGTATTTTATTTAATTTTATTATATTTTAATTAATTTTTATTTTATTATTTTGTAGTGTATTGTATTTTTTTTTTTTTTTCATTGTATTTTATGTTTTTTTTTATTTATTATATCTTAATTTATTTAATTTGATTTTTATTCAGTGCATTTTATTTTATTTCAATATTTTTTATTTTAATTTTTAATTTGTTTTATTTTAATTAATTTTTATTTATTTCAGTGTATTTAATTTTATTGTATTTTTATTTTATTTTACTTTATTTTATTTTATTTTATTTTATTTTATTTTATTTTATTTTATTTTATTTTATTTTATTTTATTTTATTTTATTTTATTTTATTTTATTTTATTTTATTTTATTTTATTTTATTTTATTTTATTTTATTTTATTTTATTTTATTTTATTTTATTTTATTTTATTTTATTTTATTTTATTTTATTTTATTTTATTTTATTTTATTTTATTTTATTTTATTTTATTTTATTTTATTTTATTTTATTTTATTTTATTTTATTTTATTTTCTTTTCTTTTATTTTATTTTATTTTATTTTATTTTATTTTATTTTATTTTATTTTATTTTATTTCATTTTATTTTATTTTTTTTTATTTTATTTTTTTATTTTATTTTTTTTTTTTATTTTATTTTTTTTTTTTTATTTTACTTTCATTTTATTTCAATTAACTTAATTTTTTCAGTTTTTATTTTATTTAATAGTTTTTTTTTTATTGTATTTTATTTTATTTTTTTTTAACATATTTTAATTTATTTTTTTCAGTGTATTTTTTTTTTAATTTTATTTTATTTTAATTAATTTTTTTTTATTTCATTATATTTTAATTTCTTTTATTTTTAGTGTATTTTGTTTTATTTAATTTTTTCTCAGTGTATTTTATTTTAATTTGTTTTATTTTATTTTATTATACTTTAGTTAATTTTTTTAACGAATTTTTTTTCAGTGTAATTCACTTTATTTTATTATTATTATTATTTTTTTTCATTTTATTTTACTTTAATTTATTATATTATATATTTAAATTTTTTTCAGTGTATTTTCATTTATTTTATTTTATTTAATTTCATATTGCAATTTTTTGTAACCTTAACCACATTCCGACAGGGTCATCCCCTCTTGCACAATTAAATATTTATTTGCTACATTTTCCGCAATATCCTTTTGCGTGAATTTCCACACGAGTCACTGTTGTGGGTGGTGACATTGCCTAACTTACTGTTGTCCTGGTGACTTTTATTTGTCGTTGCTAATTAAGTGTCTATGCATGTATCACACAGCAATTCTATTAACATTTGTATTAGTGTACAAACCCACACATATACAGTCCTGTGTATCACATATGAGTTGACAAAATATGAGGGATGACATTTTAATCCAATACTAATCGCATACGTGCACAAGTGAAGGACTCACATGATAAAGCAAAATATACACACGTGAGTTCATAGATTGAATGTGAAAGGATATGTGTAGACCCTGTAGGAAAAATCGATTGTACTCAACTGGTGCGCTACTAGTGCATTAGGAATTAATACTTGCGTTTATAATCAGCTGACGATTTTCTCGGTCCGATGTGCCTATGAATTGAAATTACCCTGGCGGAATTATTTGCAGAAAAGTTGCAAATCAGTTGAAATGTCAGCAGTTTAGATCCAAACGAAGTTGGTGTCGCAATTCGAGTTCTGAATCAATTCGTTCGATACCTAAATCTAGAAAGCTTAATGAAAAATTCTCAATCAATTACTTCGATATACATTTCCCTAAAGGGTAGCTATGCTGCAGAGAGGTGTTTTCCGTTTGAAGTGGAACTGCTTGTACGCGATATATTTACAAACGTGTATTTAATCGCCAAAGTGACATAAAGGGTTACTTGGCTGATGCTGGGAAGCATATCAACATAGAAATATATACAAATAATGCACATCAATAGCAAACACTTGACATTATTCTCACCTTTGTGACATTAATCGGTTTTGGTGATGATCTCGGTGTTTTTTTTTGCCATTTTTCACATTTACTTCTTAACCGTAGATCCAAGCTCACCCTCACTTAACTCAAGTGTAGCGAAAAACTATTTATTTTGCACTCCTCTCATAATTTGTTTCTTGCGAGCGACTCATTTATCATATTCTCATACTTCAAAGCTAAATTGATGAGCTGAGTGCGTTTGGTGACATCGTTGTAACTGTTAATGGTATGCTGTTGTAAATCTTGGGTACGAGAAGTATTTTGAAAGAGAAGATCCAAGAGTATCAAAAAGATAAATGTATAACAATTTGTCTTCGTATTATTATATAGAAATGAGCGAAGTTTTAAAGTGGAGAGTAAAAAGAAGAGAGAATAATTTGATAAAAATTGTTCGATTGGTCAAAAGTCCACAAAATTTTCAAAGTTTAAAATGAAATAAAATAAAATTAAAATGAAATAAAATTTGAATTAAAAAAAAAAAAAATAAATAAAAAAAAAATAAAAAAAACTAAAAAAATATAAAAAGAAAATTAAATTAAATTAAATTAGATTAAAATTAAAAAAGAATAGAGTAAATTAAAATAAAAATAAACTAAAATAAAAATTAAAATAAAATAAAACAAAATAAAGTTAGATCAAAAAATTAAATAAAATTAAAATTAAAATTAAAATTAAAATTAAAATTAAAATTAAAATTAAAATTAAAATTAAAATTAAAATTAAAATTAAAATTAAAATTAAAATTAAAATTAAAATTAAAATTAAAATTAAAATTAAAATTAAAATTAAAATTAAAATTAAAATTAAAATTAAAATTAAAATTAAAATTAAAATTAAAATTAAAATTAAAATTAAAATTAAAATTAAAATTAAAATTAAAATTAAAATTAAAATTAAAATTAAAATTAAAATTAAAATTAAAATTAAAATTAAAATTAAAATTAAAATTAAAATTAAAATTAAAATTAAAATTAAAATTAAAATTAAAATTAAAATTAAAATTAAAATTAAAATTAAAATTAAAATTAAAATTAAAATTAAAATTAAAATTAAAATTAAAATTAAAATTAAAATTAAAATTAAAATTAAAATTAAAATTAAAATTAAAATTAAAATTAAAATTAAAATTAAAATTAAAATTAAAATTAAAATTAAAATTAAAATTAAAATTAAAATTAAAATTAAAATTAAAATTAAAATTAAAATTAAAATTAAAATTAAAATTAAAATTAAAATTAAAATTAAAATTAAAATTAAAATTAAAATTAAAATTAAAATTAAAATTAAAATTAAAATTAAAATTAAAATTAAAATTAAAATTAAAATTAAAATTAAAATTAAAATTAAAATTAAAATTAAAATTAAAATTAAAATTAAAATTAAAATTAAAATTAAAATTAAAATTAAAATTAAAATTAAAATTAAAATTAAAATTAAAATTAAAATTAAAATTAAAATTAAAATTAAAATTAAAATTAAAATTAAAATTAAAATTAAAATTCAAATTCAAATTCA
>CAXKVI010000003.1:120189622-120267122 GCA_964058755.1 Campiglossa producta
TTGGGTGCAACTTTCCTTCCGTCTCATTTTTTTTTTTTTTTTCTTAAACACTTTTTAATTCCTTTTTCTCAAATTCTTGATTTTTTCTTATTTTGTTTGCCTTCTCGAGATTTTTGTCACCAAATTGCCTAAAGTCTTCAGAATCAACGCATCAAGTGGCTCACCGCATAGCCTGCCCATACCCTCACTGTCTCTCACAGTCTATCTTGCCTTTTTGCTTGAGCTCATCAGTTGCGTGAAAATTTTATGAGTTCGCCACTTTAGCGTAATTGAAAAATTTGATCTTCCAAAAGGCTTTGAGGCTTTTCAAAAAGTTATTGCAACTTATTTCTTATGCGTCTTTTGTGTGTGTATGTGTGGGGAGGGGGGAAGGGGGTTTAAGTTGAGAGGGGTAGCAGGTCAATTCAGCTTTTTATGAATGGGTATTTTCACGTCTGTAAGCCTTTGGAATTAGAAACCCCAAGGGTCTTCAAGTCATCCTCCAACTGTTCTTTCCATTTCAGTCGAAGCCTCTTCCTTCCTCTGCTGCCGTATTCGGCTGGGCAGGAGATTTTTTGTCCATTCGCATGACATGACTCAGCCAGCGGAGCCTTTGGTCTTTAATTCGCTGGACTATGGTCAGATCTGCGTAAAGCTCGTACAGCTCATATTTAAATCCCTCCCGATACTCCCCATTGGCATCACGGGAAGGTCCATAAATCTCCGGAGATCTTTTCTCTCGAATACTCCAAGGGCCATCTCATCTTCTCTGGACCATGTCCATAAATCTTAGCCATATATCAGGACAGGTTTGATGAGAGACCTATAGAGCGTGATCTTTGTTCTTCGAGAGAGTACTTTACTTCTCAATTGCTTACTCAGTCCGTAGTAGCACCCTGGCAAATACCTTGTAATCTGTGGTACCACGCCCCTTTTTTAAAAAAAAGAGGATTGAAGAAGAAAACTTTCGTACCAAAATAGAAGATATTCAAAATTTCCGATTTGCCTAATCAAAAATCAAACGCAACACAAACAAAGTCTGAGTTTGTTTGAGTTTCAAGCAACTTTTTACCAACTTTTGATTTCTTTCCTTTTCCGTATCTCTTGCGTCTTCTCAGTTTTTGGGTGCCTGCATAGATTGCTTAGTAAGGGATGTGTATGGGATGAGTACAGGATTTGTTGCCTTTTTGCTGATTTAGCGCGCATACAAACACAAACCCACGCATACACTTTACACTTTGTAATGCAAAACCTACCCACAGAAACACATCAAGTCAATCAAGCTGAGAGCAAAACTGTGGCAAAAAGCTTCAAGCGTATCGAAATGCAAATGCCGCAAAATAACTCGCACAAAATCAATTCAAGTGTATAATTGCGATAATCTGCTTTTAAGTAGTTAAATAAATAAAAGTTAATTTTGCAGATGGAATGGGGGGATGTAGCAAAAGTTTTGCTTTGTGAGTATGAAATAAGATGATTTGGAGAGATTTCAAGTGGATGCAAGAGTTTCATGAGTGAAGGAAATGCGTCTTTTGTGGAAGATTTTGGAAAATGCGCTATATATAAATATCTTTATTTAAAGAAAAATCATTTTTTTAAATTTTTTATATTTTTTTTTTTTTTTTTTTAACTTTATTTTATTTTTGTTTTATTTTATGTTATTTTTTTACTTTATTTTTTTCATTTTATTTTATCTATTTTTATTTAATTTTGTTGTATTTTTTTTTTTTCATTAAAAGAATTTTATTTTATTTTATTTTATTTTACTTCTTTTGAAATTTATTCATTTTTATTGTTTTATTTTACTAAATTTAATTTAATTTTTTCCTTTAATTTTTTTATTTATTTTTTTTTTTTTTACTTATTTAATTTTTTTTTTTTTTTTCATTTTACTTTATTTTTTTATTATTTTTTACTCATTTATTTTTTATTATTTTATTTTATTTTTTTTTTTTCTTTTATTTTTTTATTTAATTTTTTAATTTTTTTATTTTATTTTATTTTATCTTTTTTTTTCATTTTTTTTTTGTTTTATTTTATTTTATTTTTTAACTTTTTTTAATTTTATTTTTTTATTTATATTTAATTTTGCTTTATTTTTTATTTCATTTCATTCTTTTTATTTTATTTTATTTCATTATACTTTTGTTTAAATTTTTTCATTTTCATTCTTTTGTTTTATTTTATTTATTGTAATTTTTCTCCTTTAATTTTATTATTTTTTATTTTTTTAATTTTCATCATTTTATTTTTATTTTTTTTATTTTATTTTATTTTTTTTTATTATTATTATTATTTTTATTTGTTCTTTATTTTTTTTATTTTGTTTTATTTTATTTTGTTTCTCTTTAAATGTATTTTTTTTTTATTGTTTTTTTTTACTTAATTTAATTAATTTTTTTCCTTTAATTATAATTTTTTTTTTTTAATTTTTTTTATTTTACTTTATTTTTTTATGTTTTATTTATTTTTTTTTCTTTAATTTTACTTTATTTTTTATTTTTTTATATTTTATTTATTTTTTTTCATTTTTTTTTTTAATTTAATTTTATATAATTTCTTTTTTTTTTTTGTTTTATTTGATGTTATTTTTTCACTTTATTTTTTTTTAACTTTTTTTACTTTATTTAATTTTATTTTATTTTCTTTTATTTTATTTTTAATTATTTTATTTTATTTTATTTTTTTTATTTCGTTTGATTTTTTATTTTCTTTATTTTTTTAATTTTTTTTTTTATTTTTTTTGTATTAAATTTTTTTCTTTATTTTTTTATTTTGTTATTTCTTTTTTTTATTTATTTTTTTTTTATTGAAAATGGTTTAGTTTTTTATTATTTCTACGTCACTTAAAAAAGGGCTGGTACACCCTAAACAATATACAACTTAATCAAAAAAAATATATATTTACTCAACTTTCTAATAACTACACCACATCTAACGTTCTTCCCATCTCTCTCCTTTTCACAGCCGTACAACACGAACGCGGTCCACGAAAACCCAAACTGCACCCACAACTGCATCATCATCACCCCCACCATCCGCATCATCATCATCATCACCATCACCACCACAATGGCTTATCGGCGCATCATCCGCACCATCTAGGCGGCCATCACCTGCCCGTTTCGCTGGTGACCAACGTTTCCGCTTCCTTCAATTACACATCGCACATTTCAACACACCCTGTGCAAGGTTTCCAACCACCAGCACATCCAACCGCCTTTCATCATCCCGGACATGCGCTGGCGCAACATAATGCTTTACAAAATGGCGGCAGCGTTGCTGTGGCCCCACATCCACCATTACCATTTCCCCCACACCTACTGCCGCATATGCATCACAATCTTCTTGCTGAAGCTACCAGCAAATTGCCAAGCATTTCAGCTACAACAACTGCGGCATCGATTGTGGGCGCTGCAGTAAGTGCTTCTGCAGGCGCACACCCACACTCTGCACTACATCAAGCGCCATCAAGTCACAAGCATACTGCATTATCACTTGTTGGTTCGACGGGCGGCAGCAGTGGCGGCGGTAATGTGCCCACTTATGATCTCACAAATAGTGGTGGTTCGTCGGGTGCTGCAAGCGCTGGCGCTGCTAGCACTACCAGCTTGGAATTCTATGCCAAATCAATGTTGACTGCTCACAATTACTCGTCACCCTCGCCAACGCCCTCTATACAATCAATTTCGAGCATTGGCGGTCGCAGCTCGTTGGGCAGCGAGAGTCCACGTGTGAATGTCGAGACAGAGACGCCTTCAGCTACGCCACCCCTCTCAACAAGCGCTTCGCCAGCACCTTCGCTCACCGACACTAATGTGACTGGCGAACGTGGTTCCCCGATTATCATCATTAATGGCAATAGCAATAACAATAACAACGATGTGTTGGACAACAACAATGACAACAGCATAAACAATCAAAATTGTAAACCGAGTAGTACCGGAGGTAGCAGTTTGGCGCCAAGCAGTGGTACACCATCTCGCTCCACACCTCTTTCCAATCACTCACCTCCACCATCATCCAATGGACAACAACATGGTACTGCAACTTCGGCGCGTTCGAGTTCAACTTCCTCAGCGGCTGCTGCAAATCAAGCTGCCGCGCTTTATGCTGCACGTCAAAATGGCTTCCTCGAGCTCTTACTTAGTCCGGATAAGTGTCAAGAGATTATACAATATCAGGTGCACAATTCGATGCTTTTTCCTGCTTTGCCTCAGCAGCTTGTTGGTGTAGATTCGCGTTTGCTGTCGTGGGAGATGCTGCAGGAGACTACTGCGCGTTTACTCTTCATGGCTGTGCGGTGGGTTAAGTGCTTGATGCCTTTCCAGACGCTCACGAAAAACGATCAACATTTGCTGTTGCAGGTGAGTTTAATTGGAGTCTTGAAATTTTCTAACAGTGACACGAAGTTATTTTTTCATGAAACGAAGTTTTTTTGATCTTGCGAGTCCCTGAATTTCTATTATTCTTGCCGTGAGGCACTATCTTAAGCCATACCCTATCGGAAGTCCTTATCGGGGTCTTCTGGACCTTAGTTTAGTTCTAGAGGTAGGATTGACAGGTTTCGATTAACAATTCATAGAGCCAGAGGGGTAACAATACAGTCAAACTCCTCCTTTCTCTACCATTTTCATCTTCTACTCTTTGTGCAGGTTCCTTTCGCTATTGAAGCATCTGTCGGAAACTCTGTGGCTAATTCATAGTCGAGAGGAGGTTTTCGAACAGGTGCGAGAAATTTTCCACTAGTTTAAGGCCCTGGGAACAAGTGTGAAAGTTTATGAACAAGTTTGAAGGTTTGTGAACAAGCTTAAAGGTTTATCGAACAAGTTTGAAAGTTTAGGGTCTAGTATAAGGAATGTGAACAAGTTTAAAGTTTCACGAACAGGTTTGAAGGTTAAGGAACTAGTTTGAAGGTTTTTGCAACAAGTTTTTAATATTTTCCCAACAAGGTTGAAGGTTTGTTCCCAAGGATGAAGGTTTGCAAACAGGCTTTAAGGTCTTCGAACAAGTTTGATGTTTTAAGAACAAGTTCGAAGGTAGACCATTCCTTTACCTTAAAAATAGGTTATCTACTTTTAAATTTTTCCTCTCTCTCTCTATGCTAGTACTAACTCTCTCTTGCTTTCTCCATCTTTCTCTCTCATTCTCTCCCGCAGGAATCCTGGAAAGAGCTCTTCCTTCTTAACCTCGCACAATGGACCATACCGCTGGATCTAACACCCATACTCGAATCACCACTCATCAAAGAGCGCGTCCTACAAGATGAAGCGACCCAAGTCGAGATGAAAACAATACAAGAGATACTCTGTCGCTTTCGTCAAATCGCACCCGACGGCAGTGAGGTTGGTTGTATGAAGGCGATTGCACTATTTGCGCCCGAAACTGCTGGCCTCTGTGATGTGCAGCCAGTGGAAATGTTACAAGATCAAGCACAATGTATACTCTCCGACCATGTACGGCTACGTTATCCACGTCAAGCGACACGTTTCGGACGTTTACTATTGTTGTTGCCCTCGCTGCGTACAATACGCGCTACCACGATTGAAGCGCTCTTCTTCAAGGAGACAATTGGCAATGTGCCCATAGCGAGGCTGCTGAGAGATATGTATTCAATGGAACCAGCACAGGTGGATAAGTGAAGCAAAATAAAATATGTCGCAGTAGTTAAGTAAATGAAAAATATAGAAAATTGAAAAAAAAAATGAAAATAGTTGGCATCACAAGGATATTAGTTGTAATGTGCCGGAAGTGCATAGCTAAATGTAAGCGCTAAGGCAAATAGTTGCCAGAGTGGAAATGGACGCACGTCCTGCGTTGGTGTCCTTCGTGGTTCATTTTATGATGGCTTTTCCATAGAAGTCTATTGAAGGTTGAAGTCTGCTGTTGCTGGTAGTTTTTAATGATTTTTTGTTGTTGTTGTTTTTGCATTTGTTGTTGTTATTTTCATTTAGCTTTGACGTTTGTGTTAAGTGTGTGTGCATACAAGTTGACGCGCACAGCTGATAAAATTCACAGCGTTGCTACACTTTCATTGCACCGCGACACTGATGATGCTGAATATTATACAGAGTTTGCCATAAGTAATGGGAAGATGAGTACATTTTTAACGGGGCTATAAACTCTTTCTTTTTGAGAGCAAGTCCGATAGTTTGTGAGCAAGTTTGGAAGGTTTACGAACAGGTTTGAAAGTTTTCTGAACAAATTGGAAGATTTGCGAATAAGTTTGAAGGTTTTCAAACAAGTCTGAAATTCAGGAACATGTTAGAAGACTTTTGCGGACAAGTTTGAGGCATCGTGAACTAGTTGCAAGGTTTACGAACAAATTTGAAATTCTGGAACATGTTTCATGGCTTTTGCGGACAAATTTGAAGGATTGAGAACGAATTGGAAGGTTAACGAACAATGCTAAAAATTTTGAAGGTTTTGTGAACAAGTTTTCACGAACAGGATAAACGGTTTTGTGAACAATATTCAAGGATTGTAAACCAGTTGGAAAGTCTGTGAACAAGTTCGAAGGTTTGATCGAACAAGTTGGAAGGTTAAGGAATTAAAAAATGCTACATACAATACCAACTACGATGATTGCAATTTCGGTCTTGTTGAAGGATCTTGTCGAACCGCTTTGTATTGTTGCTTAGAAATTTTTCATCAACGAACCGCAATTTGTAACCATAACTCCAAACATAGTTTGCCTGCAGCCAACAATACAAAGCGGTTTGGCAAAATCCTTCAACAAGATCGAAATTGCAAACATCATAGTAGCTGGTATTGTTTGTTTGCATTTTTCAACCTGTTTTCGCCAAAAACTTAAAAGAAAAATTTGATAAATTTTCAAAGTTCGTAAATATAATGACTAATAATAAAAATAACTAAATTTATTTTTTATTTTTTTTATTTAATTTTTTTTTTCATTTTTATTTTTATTTTTTTTTTGTAGTTTTTTCCTTCTTTTATTTGATTTTATTTTATTTTATTAAAATTTTTTTATTTTATGCCTGGTAGTTTTATTCCATAATTTTTGTCGAAGTAATTTTGGTAGACACTGTATGGTGTACTTTTCTAATATAGCAAAAATCAAATAAAAAAGTAAAAAAAAAACTAACGGTAACATATAAGTTCTGTTTGAATTACAAAAAATACTATCATTCCGTCTCTTTCTAATGTTGGAAAATGATTTATACCGCTGGCGAATTTCCTTATTTATTTTTTAATTCGACATTTCACCAGACCTGCCCAACCGCCCATCCATTTCTTTCTATCTTCTTCTTAATTTTTTTTTTAACTTTCGGTATTGCTCTCGTTCCCTCCTTTTCCATTTCCTTAAAGTATTATTTTTTTTTTCTTATTTGATGTTTTAACATTTTCTAAATTTTTTTTCCTCAACAACACAGTATCTCACACTCAGCGCACCTGTGCTACACACCACCTACACCACAGCGCTGCACTATTTCGCAGTAAAGCTTCTGCTGATTGCTTTTTTTACGTGAATTTACTGTGATTTTTTATTTTTGGTTCATCTCTTCCAATAACCGTCGGCTATTTGTGCTCAATCTCGCTTCGTAAAAAATGTAGCTATGGACTTTTACCATTTGATATTTTCAAATTTATGATTTTTTATTTCATATTCCATATACCACACTACCTACCCCCTCTCCTACCAGTCCTCGCGCATTGCATTGTCTACATATATGTATGGCGAAAGCTTAGAAATAATGAAAAAATAACTTTGCCGCCGGTGTTTCTAAATTCAATTGAATTGTATGCTGAAAACTGCAGCAACAGCGCGCTTTTATGAAAACAGTCAGCGAAAACAATATTTTATGAAAAAGTAAAAAAAATGTATGAAAACTGTTTTGAAAAAAATGGCGCGAAATTTTCACTGCACTAACAGCTGCAAAATTTTATTAACTTGTCGATTTATTGTTAATTTTTTTGATTTTTTTAGTACGATATAAAAATGCAATCAAAATTCAGCACTTGTTTTTTTTTTTCGATAATAAAAATATTGTAAATAAATTTTCTACTATTTTTTCAAACACCTGAAATTGCTTTTTAGCACCAAATGCAGCGAAATAAAATTTTTGTATCACAAAGTTATAGGTAGATATGTTAACACCAGCATTGTTATTTCAATTCACATGTGTGTAAAAATTTATTATCTAGCGTAGGTGTGCATAACTACATAAGGACAATGTAAAATTCAAAATTCGTAAAAAATAACAAAAAAAAGGAAAAATATTCGATTTTGAAATAGATAATAGATAAATATCTCAAATGAATGTAAATATACTACCTTTGCAAATAGTAAAATTTAAAACTTGATTTTTCAAAGGCAACACGCACGCTATGGCGGCTCTTGCCTGCTTTGAATTTTCTTTAGTTACACATCCACGCACGCACCAACTAGCAAGGTGTAACAGTTTTTAAACATACATAGATTCCAATAAAACCAATAAGTAATTTAATATTCCACTTCTGATTTTTGTTTAATTGCGACATCGCGATCAAGCGCACTTTTCACTTTTTAACACTTGTCAATTAATTCGCTTATTTCACCAGTGTTCGGACTTTCGCAAATTTTAATATGTGGTAGTGTTGAAAATACCGTGGTGAGAAAACGCTTGCATTTTCTGTTGACAAAAAATATAAAGCAGTATCTGTACTACAAAAAATAAGAACCACGTATCGATAGGGCAATTCTAGTTTGTGAAGTCTTAATAAAATACCGAAAAAGTATTATCCTTAAGTCAAATATACATAGATCTACACATACCTATTGAATAGTTTTAATAGTTATCTAATTAATTATAATGTAAAACTGTTCAATCATCATTAAATTCTATCCAAATAAAATAATTATAAAAAAATGTTTGTACTTTTTTTTCTAAACTAGGTTTTGATTAAGTAATGGTGAGTTTTAATATACTAGAGTTTGCCCAGTGGTTTAAATTCAACCACAAAAACTTATTTTATTTCCCTACATTTTTGCTGTTTCTTAAATTTTCCTTCCTTTTCTTTATTTTTTTATATTTTCCGTTTCTATATATTCGTATTCTTTTTGCCTTTTCCCCAGTCTTTACACCATTCAGTAATATAGTTGCAATGTTGATAAATATTTATTCTAGGTCGTCTTTATACGTCTTTCCTTCCATTCCATTTCTCTCCTTTCCGTTCCTTTGCTTTCATTTGATTTTCTTTCCTTTTCATTCCTCTCCTTTCATCTCATTTTTTCTTTTGTTTCTCTTTCCTTCCCTTCTCTTTCCTTTTTCCTTTCTTTCCTTTCCTCTTCTTCCCTCTCCGTTCTTTTCTTTTCCTTTCCTTTCTCTTCCTTTCCTTTTCTCTTCTTTTCATTTTAATTACTTTCTTTCTTTCTTTTCTTTTCTGTTCTTTTCTTTTCCTTTCTTTTATTTTCTTACCTGACCTTTCCTTTCCATTACATTCCTTTTTTCCTTTTATTTTCTTTTCCTTTCCTTTCCTATCTTTTCATTTAATATTCTTTGCTTTAGTTTCGTGTCGTTTCCCTAAGTTTCCTTTCATTTTATTCATTTTCTTTTCATTTCATTTCTTGTATTTTTTTACCTTTATTTTATATTACATTCCTCTTTTCCTTAGATTTCTTTCCCTGTCATTTCGTTTCCTTACCTTTCCTTTCCTTCCATTTCCTTTCTTCCTTTCTTTTCCTTTTCGTAACTCCTTTGGTAGGGAGGTTGCAGTGGCTGCTAGTAAACGAACTAACACACATAGGCCCCGGAGGTCCCGTTGTAATACCACATGGATCTAAAGGTAGAAACAGTCCTCGTTACCGCCAACGCCACACCCACAACGCCACGGCCGGCGAAGCGATAACGAAGACTGCTTGTACCCTGAAAACCCCCCTACTCGAACCATTTTGTGGATTCCACGAAACGCAGAATGTCCTTTGGCTTAATTAATGATAATTCGCCTCACCGTTTAAGGCTCCTCCTCATCTCTGCAGCTTCTACAGAAATCATAAAAGGGGATACAAACCTTTCTGCCTGTCTAGACCAATGTGCCCCGTTATAAGCCCCACAAGTAGGGAGAGTTCTGTTTTAGATTTCGTTCTTTTTCATTCATTTCCTTTACTTATTTTTTCCCCTTTTCATTACTTTCCCTTCCTTATTTTTCTTTCTTTTTATCTTCATTTATTTTCCATACCTTCCTCCTATCTGCCTTTTCTTTCCTTTCTTTTTCTTTTCTTCCCTTTCTTTGTGTTTCTCTATTTGCCTCTCTTTTCCATTCCTTTACTACCATTACATTTCCTTTCTTTCCCTTCCATCTTTTTCCATTCCTTTCCTTTCCCTACCTTTACTTGCCTTTGATTTTTCTCTCTTTTCCTTTCCTTACCTTAACTTACCTTTATTATCCTTTTATCCATTCCTTTCCTTTCCCGTTCTTTCCTTTATTTTATACTTTTCTTTTATACTTTTTTTATAATAACCATTTTGATTGGGAAATAGAAATGACTTATGTAGCTAAAATTTCATTTATCAAAGCCTAAAGAAAAAACAACAAAAAATAAATAAATGCCCTGCTAGACAGTGCTATGACATTCAGTCAGCTTTGTAATGTTGCCCTTGAAAACGTGATAGAAAATCGTGATGTAAATATCAGCTGTTTTATATTTACATCAAGATTTTCTATCACGTTTTCAAAGGCAACATTACAAAGCTGACTGAATGTCAAAGCACTGTCTAGCAGGGTGGTCTTTTGAAAGAACATTAAAAAATTTTCTAGGTCCATTACAAAAAAAAACACAATTTTTGAAGGAAAAGACTAAAATTAATTTAAAAAAGGTAAATTTTTAAAATTTAGATCTTGAATTCCATTGACTTTAACTAAGGATCTGGCATCATACCTTCCATAATGTACGGCTTGGAATCAAGACCAGATGAGTTGGCTCTTGGAATATTCGAAAGAAAAGTTCTCCGGAAGATTTTTGGGTCTTCCCGTAACGCTAACAGCAACTTTCGAAGGAAGGTTCTGCTGCCTGGGTTATCACAAGAAGAGGCTAGTCTCAACTGAGAAGAAAAAAATAGGTGGAGGATGACTTGAACACCTTTGATATTTCTAACTGGCCTAGGCGGTTAAGCACCAATAAAGGGTTGAAATGATGATAACTTAACCCTATTAAGCATAAGTGTAAGAGTAGGTGGCCTCCCCGTTGGTGCACCCTGGGTAACGCTAAATGACCTACATGGCCTACATGGCTAGTTTCTTGTATTGCCGGTTCTACGAGAACGGTACCAGTACTTGTGCTGTACCCATCGTGCCGAAACGACCCGGGCCGTTTTCTTATATCGACCCGGCCAAGAGCAATACACTCGGGGTGACCCTGTCTAACATTTAGTCAGGGCTACACCTCGCTACAACAACAACAACAACAAGCATAACTTGATGTCGGACTTCCATTACATTTGATTTTTGTCCAGGAGTATGGCAACATTCCAACCGACTCCCAGAGGGATCTCTTGCGAATGGCGACTTTTAAACCGGACGAAGGTAGAGCTATGTTGAATTCGGACTGCCGCTGGCCAGCTGTAGTCGTCTTTAGAAACGAAAGGCTTCGCGTCAGTCGAGCCTATCGACACCCGACTTTAGCAGCAGAGAAACTTAGAAGGAAAAAACAGGCGATTAAGCGCCAATAAAGGATGAACTGCTGATAACTTAGTCCTATTTAGCATAACTTGGTATCGGTCTATCCTTCCATTCTTCAACATTGAAATATAGGGCTCGTAGTCCGAAACTTCGACTAATAAGGCTCTGAGCATCCCTGCGATGTTTTTGGAGTCCCCGGCATCACTCGATCTCCCAAAACTATTTCGTATCCGGGTCCAAACTATCACAGGGTTCGTTTGGCAAATGTGTACTTTGAAACGGGACGCTATGTTTAATTCGGAGCTCCGCTGTTCATCTGTACTCTGCTCTTAAAACGATGAGCTTCGACTCAGCCGAGCAAGCTCTGGGCAGCTAGCTGAAGATATCAAGTCAAGTCACTAGAATCTCTGAGGTCGAAGCAGCCTTAGCCTGCCTTCCAAACCTGAGTGGAGGTCGGATTTTCGCTGGTCACTTTGAGTCTGTAATTGAAATGAGAAACGAGTCAGCCTAGCAAACTCTGGGCACATACTATCTCTTAAGAGGAACTCAGATGAACTCATTGGGTTCACTACTTGTAATTAGTTTATGGTAATTAGTTTTTGGCAGCGAACCATCTAAAGCGAGACTCAACACTCCTCATTACTCAGTCCCATAGCAGCTGTGAGAAAGATTGGGAACTGGACATATGTTACTTTATACTCATCTAGTGAGCTTCTACAAGGACTAGGTGGAAGTAGTTCATCTGCGGACCACCGGATTACTCATCTAAGGTGGTGAGACTTATCCGGAACTGCAAAGCAGTGAGTTGATAGTGAAAGCTGTAAGGAGCTACATACATATATCCCTAAATCATTGAGTGGAACATCACAGTTTTTCGTCAAGCCACACGAACTCGTAGTGCTACTTGGTCATCTGAGAGCATTTCTATCGTGTTCCTTGAGTTTTGTGTCGCCCCACAAGACCTCTATATCGACAATCCAGTAACAATTCGCTGTCCGACCACGAAGGAGAAGAAATTACTCACGTGACACATACATTACGCTCAGTTATGACACTACGAAAAGTGGAAACAATACAAATTCGTTACGGTCAAGAAATTATGAAACCAAAACGAACAATGAACTCTTAACAGTATCAAGTCGGGCACGATGATACTCCTTCCATTTAAAGCTAAAACATCCTGCAGAGCCTTTTGTACTTCTGTACACAAATGTATAGGGATTAGTCAAGTAAATGGAAACGCAAAGATGACAGCAGCGATTAAGGAAGGAAACTGACACAGACATGCTAAAAAAAAAGTCCCTCATAGACGTGCTAGAACTCATGTGAAGCTGGTCGAGCTTTTAAGTGTTTGTGTGCTCTAAAGATAATGCATACAAATGGCGAAAAGTTGATGGAGTAGCTGTTGGATAACATTTGGCTTGATGGCCGAAAAACGCGAAGCCACACATGTAAGAATCTACTTACACAGCAAAAAAAAAAGTGTAGAGATGTGAGACAATTGACCTTAAACGTGTTAGAGATGAGGAGGAACGTGAGGAGGTAAGGAAGGACGTGACTGAGAAGGCAGAGTAAAAGGTAGTCGGAGAAGATGAGTGAACTCACATCAGAAGGAAGATCGTCGTCCAAGCTCTCAAGCAAATATTGCGCTGTATCAAAGCTCACTTAAGGTAGAACTGCATGACTAGCCCCCCTTAGGCGTTTCAGGTGAACTAAACTTTTTAGGACACCCTGCGTAGAGAGCGCCTTAAAGGCTCGCAATGAAGTATATCCGACAAAGAAAAGTGCCTTTTCAAAATGTATGCAAAAAGTACTCCTTTAGGACTCCTATAAGATGAGTTTACGGAGTCCCAAAACACTTCCTCATTTAATCCACAGGCACTCCGAACGGACTTCTCTTTTCAATGAAGTCCGTAAACGCTCCCACGAGATGTCCTTTAGGACTACCCTTTCGTTGCTCATTCCGAGCGCTCCTTCAAGAGAGTTTTGACCGAGTCCCTTTCGCTCCTTTTTGAAAGCGCTCCGTACTTTGTTGGCTGGACTTAAACCCTTTCGCATTCGTATGCATGACACAATTTGTCCTTCGCGTATAGCTCTTAAATTTATGCTCATGTCCAACCTACTAAGCTGTGATCATCCACTCGAGTTTTTTTTTCATATTTTTTTTCCTTACCACCCACTACAGCTAGTCCTGCCCTTCCCCCTTTGCTTCGACATCCTTCTTATTCCATGTCAGGTTAATCATGCATTGATGATGTTACGCGTTAATACCTCCGTGTGAGCTAAACCACGTGTTCTGTGCGCGCTACAACACCGCGCTGCCCATTGCAATCTACATCCCCTTTCCAAACTTCTACCGCCCTTAACATCATCTTCCATGGGTCAAGGGATGTGCACGGGTGTACAACTCGTATTTTCCACATGCAACACACTAAATGCAACAAATTCATGATGATAGCTTCGTCGAGGCCAGCCAGCCGGTCGCAGGAGGTTTATGTGTGTGTTCTGTAGCCGCTTTGTTTGCTCACCAAAGCGTACTAGAACCGTAAAATTGATTGCCAACGGAAGCTGGAAAGTTGCACGAAATATTTTTTTTTTACTCTCTTTTGTTGTTACTTTTGTCTTTTTGGCCTTGCTACGGTTTTAGTTGGTGTTCTTGTATTTTTTGGTCTGTTTATTGAAATGGTCCACAGCGAGTTTAGCCTCAGACTATGCACGGCTTTGCTACGCCTTTATCCTGGCGCATTTACACAGTTGCTTGATGAGTTTGTCTATCTGTCTGGTGCGAGCTCTTGATGATACCTACATGGTAAATAACCTCATATGGCTGTGTTGGGGACCTGGTGTAAATTGAAAATGGGATTTATTGACATAGCGTGTCCTGTCGCGTTGCCACATTTAATCATGCATTGCATGTACCGTTAGTTATGTGCTAATTTTCTCATGCTACTCTAAAATGCGACACTCAGAGATCTTATGATATGCCCGAGGCTAACAACTAATAATGGTAGTATTAGTTTCTATTTAAGTTTTTGAGCGGCTTTAGAAAATTAGCCAAAGGCGAAATTTTCTGCGCAAAGTTTCTCCAGTTCACGAATGGAGCTTTAGTTTTAGAACCCGAGGTCTACCTTTACGCGGTACATAATGATTTTCTGATATAACTTTAAAGTTTTTTCAAAGACCATCGGCTGAGGAACTTTGGGAGCCAGAAATAACACCGCAAGCAATGCCATCCGAAAAACTTAATGAGAATCACTCTTGCCGGGGTAAAGTTTTTAAATACTGTAGGGGACGTACTGCAAGGGTATCTGGGTATTGTGGTAGAGTGGTCCGAATCCTGTAAAATGGAGCTAGTCCTCTCCACGAGAAGGTATAAGATTGTTGATTTTGTACTACCCTCTATTGGGGGAGTACCGTTGGTGGTTTCTGAAAAGGTTAAGTACCTGAAGGTTTTTCTGGATAGGAAGCGTTCGATCGAAGACATTGAGCGACTGTCTGGTTGCGCCCAATTACTTCAAAATTAAAATTATTTGGGTTTCAGGCCACTGTGACAATTCCGGCAATTGTCATGCAGATTTCTTGGCCCGAGCGGGCTCTCGTGAAACAGATGTGACTGCCTCCAGAACACTGGGTATTCCCTTTACCACCTGTAGTCTGCTTCTGGACAGATGGGCTTCGGAATAGTTAAGCAAGCGCTGGGCTGACACCACCTCACCCCAGGTGTCGAAATCCTTCTGGCCAGTGGTTGACTCCAGGCGATAAGTGGGTTAGATATCCTTAAAAACCCGAGCTGCGTGAGCTGCATGGAGGATGACCAGGTGGAATCATCAAATCATTTCATGCTTAGTTGTCCAGCGTTTGCTAGGACTAGGCGCATATATCTTGGTTCGGATGTTCTAAAGCCTCCGGAAGACGTGTCGCGGATGGAGGTGTGCTAAATCCGGAGGTTTTTTTGTCGCTACACAGCGATTTGACAAGCAATCCTAAGTTAGTGTCACCGTTTAGAATGTGGTATCACAACGGACCTTATAAGTGACTGAGTGAGCCTTCCCCTAATGGGACAGCTACCACCTAACCTAACCTAACTCTTGACTTCTCTTCCAAAATGTGGTGTGCTGCTTCGAATTTGTTTCTAAAGTTTTTTGCCGATTTCGAATGGCATGTGCAAGGAAATACACTGGGAGAGTTTGTTAAACCACTGCCGACCGGCGACCGCGTTAGGTATAACTATACCGGGGTGCGAGCCCCTGTGTGATAGGCCCAGCACACTACCCCTAAACCACGGTAGCCACGGAACCCCCTTCTTCATTTAAAATACGCTATTATCTTTACGGGGTGCGACCCCCTCTGTGATAGGCCCGACACACTTCTCCTACACCGCGGCAACCACGGAACCTAATAATTATCCCTCTGTAAAGGAGCTTAGTTTCCTTAGGAAATATGGTATTCCAGGCCTTTAGGCTTGGTTTCAGAATCGAGTCCGATTAATTTCTATGAAACCGAGGGCATTTCGGGACCCGTATACTAATTTTTGAATGGTATTCAGCCCATGTACTCGAGTTTCTGCACCGAAATATGTCGGTTGATTGGGTTTCGCCCAGAGCCTCCTATTGGATCGCTGAATCTCTTTTGATACTGAAGGCACTAGGCTATAAGGAACGTCGGTACGTAGTTCTGAGCTTTAATTGGTACTGGAATCGTGATTCGAAGATCGTCCTCCGAATCAGTCCGCCGTTCCGGAAGATGTACATTACGATGTCAATCTATACAGAGACGTGATCCTACACATCCGCCGTTCCGGAAGATGTACGATCCCAAAATTATATATCGTGAACAGAGATTTGCAGTGAGAACGGGGATCTATTCAGCAGATTCCCTCCGAATCAGTCCATTTTTCTGGATAGATTGACATCTTAATGTACATCTTCCGGAACGGTGGACTGATTCGGAGGGGATCTACCGTTCTCACCGCAAATCTCTGTGTTCACGATGTATGATTTTGGGATCGTTTTTGGCGAATCGGATCTAAATCGATATCGTTAGAGAATTAAAATGTTATAGAAATCAGTCAACCAAAGCTTGTTGCTGGATCAAACTTTTGTATAACGACCATCCAAGGTACCAGGACGTACCTTACCTACCTCACATTTTTTAAGCATTATCGAATGAAAGAGAGATTCAAAACTCGTTGCATACATCCATGCGAAAAACTTTGCCTTTTTAGTGTTAAGCGTTTTTCGTGGCAAGATTTTGTCGGTGAGTAGAAAAATGTGCGATTGTAGATATTGAGGATTGAGTTGCTCGAAAGGAAAGCAATTCCATGGAGCACTCCGAATTCTAGCGAAAATCACACTTTAATTTTTTTTTTTTTAAAGTAGCAGAATATGACAGGGAGTCCCATTAATGCCAAAGCTTTGGTGACCACTCATCTCTTTACCGACTCTAGAGCCACAGGCTACTAGAATTTTTCCACTTTTTTTCTTCATGATAATCGGATAAAAAATGCATCCCTTCACTTGGCACACATGCTCGACTTAACACTTTATCTTGCGCAATAAAGTAAAGAAATGCGATAATAAAAAAAAATATACCCAACAATTTCTTTTATGTTTTACTACATTTTTCTGTAGATTTAAAATAAATGGTTGTACTAAAAATACAACTTGAAATACTTTGAATGCGAATGACGAATAGCTAAGCATTGCGAGTAAAGGAAAATCATCAGCAAAGTTATAAGACGTTGAGTGCTGATGTGTGTGTGTGTGTGTGTTTGTATATATGTGTGCAATTGCGGTAAAAGGATTAGAAAAGACAAGTATCCTTGAGCTATTGTATAACTCACTGACCGCATCACAACACTTTATTTTATTGTTGTAATCGAGTACAAAAGATGTTGCAAATGTGTTGATGTGATGGCGTGGTGATGAGGTGATGTTGCGATGTCTTATGTTGCTGATGAATGTATGGGTCATTCCATGCCAAATTGACAAATTTTTTTACCTGACCCCCTTCGATTTCGTTAAAAATTTGTTATTCTTTTCTACCCCCCGAAAGACATTTTTCAGAATTTTTTAAAATTTTTTTCTTCAAATTAAAAAAAGTTAGGAACTTAAAAAAAAACGTTTTTTTTTCTTCTAAAAATGCTGTAACTTTTTCAAAAATCGACCAGTTTGGGATCATTTTTTTTTTTAATTTTTGTTTTTAAATGTTGTTTTCTGAAAAAAATAAAAAAATTTTAAAAGCTCAGATATATAAATTTTTTTTCGAAAAAAAGTCCGACCCTTTTTTTTTAGTTTTTTTTTTAAACTCCAACTAATTCTGCAATAAGCCCCGCTAATAACAAGATGTGCCGACAATCGCTTCTATTTTTTTTTTGATTGAAAAAAAAATTCACTAAAAAGTTATATAAAAAAAGTGGAACAAATTTTTTTTTCTCCATAAAAAAAAATAGAAGAATTTGTCGGCATATCTTGTGATATAAATGAGCCAAGTTTCAAAAAAAAAAGTTTTAATCAAAAAAAACAGAAGCGAGTGTCGGCACATCTTGTTATTAGCGGGGCTTATTGCAGAATTAGTTGGAGTTTAAAAAAAAAATTTAAAAAAAAATAAAAAAAGTGTCGGACTTTTTTTTTCGAAAAAAAAAATATATATCTGGGCTTTTAAAATTTTTTTTTTATTTTTACCGAAAACTACATTTGAAAAAAAAATTAAAAAAAATATCACAAACGGTCGACTTTTAAAAAAGTTACAGCATTTTTAGAAAAAAAAACCTTTTTTTAAAAGTTTATAACTTTTTTTGGTTTGAGGAAAAAAAATTTTAAAAAATTCTGAAAAAATTTCTTCCGGGGGGTAGAAAAAGATAGCAAATTTTTAGAGAAATCGAAGTGAGTCAGGTAAAAATTTTGTCGATTTGCCATGGAATGACGCGTATGTATGTATGTAGTGGATAAGGTTGATGTCTTACAAGATGTTTTATGGTTTTAATATGGCAAAATGATGTGTGGGCTTATGTTTTCTTGATGTCTTGAACATTTAAATAAAATATTAAGACATATGCTTGTATGTTTGTGTATGTGTGATTATAAGTTTGTAAGTAAGATTTTCTCAATTTCTTTACATTTGATGTTGCGGTTTCTATGACAGCTTTCGATTTTGCATATGCGGCCAGAACTTATTGTAAAGGTCTTTGATGTTATTTTTTTTTTTCTTTTTCAGAGACAATTCAGGTTTGTATGCATTTACAATATCATCCTTCATTTTATTTTATTATTTATTATGGAACTATTTCTTTTGCAAAATTTATTTCTTCGTTTTGTGGGTTATAGAACATTTCTCAAAGCGATTTGGCCTAGCGTTTGTGGTATTTATAGTTATAGCTGATGAAGACATTTTATAAGATGTTTTCGGTTACTAAATTATGCATAGAGAATGCTGCAAGCCATAAGAATTTCTTTAAGTTGTTGAACAACTGTGTGTCCCTAATTTATTCTCATGATTCATCCAGATGCAAAGAAAAGAAATAAAAATTCCCCCCTTTTTCTTTTGGTAAGATTTTTGTCACCTTATTTTCAAAAATATAAAAATTCCCGGATGAGCAAGATTTGCTCAAGTAAGCTGGGGGTTAGTGCTCGATATATCGACAAAAACTGCATCAAAGTCAAAAGTTTATCGAGATAGTGATCGATATGCGAAGGAAGATATAAAATGTGTGGCAACTCTGCCTGAAAATATCTTCGTTGGTATATGACCGAAAATACCTTTCATGGCATGTCTCGTTCAATATTTAAAATAAATTACGAAAGGTGGCAACCCTGTAAATCGTTCCAAGTGGCAACACCCTAGTAGAGTCTTAGAATATATCATACTACCTATATGCCAAATTCGATCCAAATCACTTTTGGAGTTCCAAAGATATTGGTCGATATACGATGGATTATATAAAATGCCTTTAGGTGGCAACGCTAGGGCTGAAAATAAATTTCCTTTGACAAACATATTGACACATCTTGCTCAATATTAAAAGAAAAAATTAGTTAGGTAGCAACCCTGAAAGCCGCCCGAAGTAGCAACACCCAAGTAGAAAATCTTGGAACGCAAAATATTGTCTTTATGTGAAATTTGATCCAAATTGCTTCAACCGTTCCCGAGATATTGGTCGCTATAGGAAGGAATAAATAAAATGGGGTTAGGTAGCAGCCCTGCCATAAAATTTCTTCGTTTGGTATACGGCTAAAAATACCTCTCATTATATACCCAAATTGGCATATCTTGCTGAAAATTAAAAAAGAAAAAAATACATAGATGGCAACTCTGGAAGTCGACCGAAGTGGTAACACCTCAGTAGAAAGTCTAAAGTGAAGCATACTCCCGTTACCGAGATGTTGGCCGCTAAACGAAGGCGGCCGCCGTGGTATGTTCAGATCTTAAGACAAAGAAGGAAGAGATACGCCTTAAAAAAAAAAAAAAGTGGGGCCGAAAGGCATAAATGTCGCTGACTGGGAATGTTAGCTGACTGAAGATCGGCGCAAAGTTCTGCTCGAACAATTGTTACGACCTGGTAAATGAACGTATGCTTAATTGCGAGGGAGATGACGAAAAAGCTATTCAGCTAACCATAACAACTACCACGGAATCAGTCTCCGTAAAAGGCTCTATCTAGGAAATGGCGTTAGGTCGGCTAAACGCGTCGAATACCATCAGCCTACATATGTACATTACAAAGCTATCCTCAGTGAGCGCGCCGACCTGGTACTACTGCCCAAACATGGTGAAGAACTGTCGAGACCGAGCTGCGTGAGGCAAACTACACACATGCGACCTGATCTGTCGTGAAGCGCGAACAGAGTTAGAATGAGATAAATTGTCGAAGCCCATATGTTCCACAAGTTGGTGGCCTTCCACGTTCTTTGTAGAAAACTTCTGTATGAGAGCAACTCAAGTCAGAGAGCAACTCAAGTCAGAGAGCAACTTAAGTCAGGTTTAGGACAGCGTTAGGAATATCAGCAATCTATTTCCGGAATCAATCCGGTACTCAGTGGTACTACATATTCAGCAGCTCTAGTATTAGTCCGCCCACAGCTGTAGCGATTTGTTTAGCCACATCGAATCTGCGGGTCGTAGATTTTCGTCGCCTCCCCTACCGGGGTGTATTCTAAGCTACCTTACCTGGTGGGGAGGAGTCTTCAAATTCCAACAAAGTATATAGTTTATCTCGAGTTCGGGAATACACAATAACCTCTCTAGATATGTTGCTAGAAAGCGGACACCAACATAAAACAAAGATCAGCAAAATGGTCCAGCTAACAGCAGAAGTATGTAAGGTGCACTCTCAAAGGAGCATATACTTACTTACTTAAAATAGCCATCTAATCGCCTAGGCGATTTTGACCGTCCAACATATTTCGCTAGTCGGTTCTTTGCTGAGCCAGCTGGTCCTTCCAGCGCAGCATATCCGACGGAGAGAAGTTGTATGAAAAAGATGTTTCTTTAGGACTTCTCTAAAGTGAGTTAACGGAGTTTCAAAACACTCCCTCCTTTTTTCTATGAAGTTCTTCAACGCTTTAGGACTCTCTTTTCTCTTTTTTTGGGAGCACTCCCTACTTTATTGGCTGGGAGTTGATTACTTTCATACAAATACAAACACAACAGCATTATTATTTTTTTGTCAACTAATTTTTCTAATATATTTTGCAATTTTGTAAGCATTCAGATTTTGCCTTTGTTCTAAATTTTCTAATACATACATGAAATTTTTTTTGTTTTGACTGCTAATTTATTTTTTTTGTAATACTTTTTTATGCTTCAACTTTGTCACAATAATGTGTATTTTATTTATACATTTTATATAGTTTTAATTGTTTATAATTACTATGCTTAATATTTTTTATTTTTTTGGTTTCATACTTTTTTTCTTTTTTAATTGTTTTTTAATATTTTATTTTTATTTTTTTTTTATTAATTTTTATTAGTTTTTTTATTAATTTGTCTTTTTTTCAAAATTAAATTATTTTGTTTAAATTATAATTTGCTTTATTTTTTTTTAGTTTTATGTAGTACCTAAATTTTTTAATTTTTTAATTTTTTTTTGTATTTTTTTCTGTGTTTGGGTTCTGTATATTTTTTTATATATAAATATTTTTTTCTTATTTTGAAATTTTTTTTTTTTAATTTTGTTTTTCAATTTTTAATTTTATTGTGCTTGCATCAATAACTCATATTTAAATAGTTACCCACTTATTCATAAAAATATATTAAAGGCTTATAAACAGTGCTGCTCAAAAAGTTTCATACCGAAGGGCATGTGTGCTTTACTCTTTCATATATGAAACTCAAACACTTTCAAATGAATTGTTTTTTGTGCTCGAAATTAAATATTTTTTTGAGCATATTGTTTCAGTGCAAAAGAAAAGCGAAAGTGCTTCATGTGTATAGGGCCTGAGCAACACTGCTTATAAAGTTTTTTTTAAAAAGGACTTTCCATACAAAAGTGTTTAACTAAAAGAGCTCAATAAACCTATTCTATTTTTTATGAATAAGGGGGTGGCTATTGTTTTTAATTACTCCTTTTTTATTTTTTTATTGAACTTTTTATTATTTATTTATACATAAGTTTTTTGTTATTATTTTATATTCTATTTTTATTGAATTTTTAATATATTTCCGTTTTGGTATACAGTTGCGATCAGAATCGTAGCAGAGCTTATCACGACCACCAAACACCGAATATCATCAAAAATACACAAATCAATCTTGTCCTATGTTGAACCCATACAGTGGTTTAAGAAAAACATGACTGTACTAAGATTTCGAACACAACTGTATATTAATTTTTTGTCAGATTATTGTGCTTTCATTAACTACTAATATGTATGTAGGGATGTATAACAGATTTTTGGTTTGTGGATTTTTTTTATTTTTTTTTGTTTTGTTTGTCTTTTTTGATAACATTTTACATTTTTCTTGTGTTTTACATATAAATATGTCTTTTCTGTATTTAACACATTGTATGTAGTTATGTATGTGCATGCATAAATATATAATAACAATAACATGCGCATGCAAATTTAAATTCCCTTTTTTAGCTGCACCAAAACTGATGCACTCAACTGCAGCACAATTTCCCTTTTTTGATTTTTTGAGTATGTATGTACATTAGGGTGATTCAAAAAAAGTCTTACCCCCTAAAAAGTTAGTAATTGATGAGAAAATAAGCATTGCAAAAAATATGCGCTGTAACTTAACCCTTAGGAGTGGCTATTTTTTCGCTCTTTCCCATAAATTTCACAGTCCCACAAAAAAAAAAAAGGTGTCGGGGTTGGGGGATTAGACCACCCTTTCCCTATGTATTTTGACGCGCTGAACACGAATCCGGTGTCCCTTTTGGCCCAGCACGTCTGGATTTTTTTTCTAACCTCAAAGAAAAATGTCAAATGTTTCGTGGTTTACGAATTTTTTGAGGTTAGAAAAAAACCCAGACGTGTTAGACCAAAACGGACATCGGATTCGTGTTCAGCGCGTCAAAATACATGAGGAATGGCTGGTCTGATCCCCCAACACTGACACTTTTTTTTGTGGGGCTGTGTTTTCTATGGGGAAAAATGGAATTTTTTTCAAAGTGAATTTTCTCATAATTTTTGAATTTGTTTCCAAAAAACGTTTATATATTCTTAAAGTTAAAGCTTTGCAGCTACCAAAACGTCACACCGTGTGCGATTATCGTAACTATTAAACCAATTACAGCCATTTAAAAATTACAGATTTGTGTGTAATAATTGCAAAAGTACAAAATTCAGTAGTTTTTAAAAAGCTCTTATTAGTTTAATAGTTACGATAATCGCACTCGGTTTGACATTTTGGAAGCTTCAAAGCTTCAACTTTAAGAATATGTACAGATGTTTTGGAAAAAGTTTAAAAACTATGAGAAAATTCACATTGAGAAAAATCCTATTTTTCCCCATACAGAAGCGGAATGTATGGAAAAGGGCGTAAAAAACTGCCACCCCTTAGGTTTAAGTTAAAGCGCTTATTTTTTGCAAGGCTTATTTTCGCATCAATTACTAACTTTTTAGGGGGTGAGACAGAAAAGAGTTTATTTTTTCAAATCACCCTAATGTATATATATTCACGCAAATATTTATATAAGCCTTTTAACCACAAATGAAATGATAGACAAACGTTTTAGTTAGACGCTAATACATTTAGTTTACAAATACAATATGCAATAAATTACAATATTTATTTAGTGAGTTTAGATTTTATTTTAACTTTAAATTTTTCAAAACGTTTATTTATTTATTCTTTATTTCAAACTGCTAAACTAAATATGCATTTGTAATATTGTGTGATGTTTGTCTTAGTCTACAGCTACACGAGAGAGAGCATTAGATATTTACGCATTAATATTATTATTACATTTGTTATTGTTAGACACATTTGGTTTACAATTGGTTTGCGTTTGGAGATATAATAAAACTCCTCTTTTTTATTTATAATTATACATTTTTTTTTTTTAATTTTAGTTTTCATATTTAAATAATATTTTATATAGACGTAGTATACTATAGTTCTCATAATAAATAAATAGAAAGTATAAAAAGTTTTGGTTTTACTTGTTAGAAAAAGTGTGTTGAATTTTTATGTAAAAGAGGATATTATTTGTGATATATTCTTGAGTGTTTCAAATTGGCATTTGTTTAGTTAGAAAATATAAAAAAATTAATAATGTTAGCATTATAAAACAGCCTTTTTCTTTGATGGTAAATAAAAATATAAGTTTAAAATAGAAATATGGAAGAGAAATCGTTTAAAATGTACATACATAAAGACATAACTATTTAAAAGAAAATTAAACAAATTAAAATATTAGACAATACATATATACAAATGTAAAAGTTAAAACATATTTTAACAAATAAATATGAAAATACAATAAATAAAATAAAACGTGAATTTTTTCTATATCATAATCTTTTTTGTTTCTTTTTTTTTTGTCTTTTGCTAAAATTGTATAGGTATATATTTGTCGCTGTCATCATTTGCTTTGTTTTTCATATTGCACTTATTTAATTATCCACTGAGTTGGCGCGTAATTGACTATAGCAGGCCTGACACACACGCACTGGTTTGAGTATGCGTAAACGTGAAATTTCCGATTCAAAACGACTGCATTTGTTGCAGAATACTTGACCGCAGTTGCGACAGTGATGTTTGCGTTCATAGAGATTGAATCTGGAGGAAAAGTAAAATTTTTGAAAAGGGACTTACGCTAAATGCAAAAATTAAAATAATTTTTTTCTTTTTTTTTAATTTCAAATAAATTTTTAATACGAAAAACTAATTTTTTTTTAATTTTTGATATTAAAAATTTCAAAAATTTTCGATATATTTTAAAGAAAATTTTGAATTTTTTATTTATTAAAAACTACATTTTATTATCTAAAAATTAAAATGTTTTGTTTGTAAAATTTAAATAAACACTTTTTTGAAAATTGGTTTAAAAATGTGAATAATTTTTTTTTAGAATTTAGACTTTTTCATTAATTGCAAAATTCAAAAATGTTTAATATTTTTTTTTTAATTTCAAATTTGTCGAAAAAAAATTTTTTTTCATAAATTCAAAATTTTTTTTCACTTAACTAATTTTTTTTTTAAATTTTTTTTTTAAATTTTTTTTAATTTTTGATATAAAAAATCTCAAAAATTTTCGATATATTTTCAAGAAAATTTAGAAATATTTTTCCAAAAACTACATTTTAAAATCTAAAAATTAAAATTTTTTGCTTGTAAAATTTAAATAAAAAGTTTTTGAAAATTGGTTTAAAAATGTGAATAATTTTTTTTGGAATTTAGACTTTTTTCATTAATTGAAAAATTCAAAAATGTTAAATATTTTTTTTTTTTTAATTACAAATTTGTCAAAAAATAAACAATTTGTTTTCATAAATTCAAAATTTTATTCATAAGTTTAAATTAAAATATTTTTAGTTTCAATTTTTTTTTTTTTTCAATATCAATAATAGATAGGGAGATTTAGTTCAAAATTTTTTTTAAATTTTAAACCAATTTTTAATACATAAAATCCATTTTTGTGAATTCTTTTGAATATAAATTTTAATTTTTTTGTTAATATTAAAATTCCAAAAGTTTGCAATATTAAAAAAAAAATTATATTTTTTACAAATTTAATATTTAAAAATTATAATTTTTGAAAATTGTTGTTTTAAAAATGTAAATAAATTTTTTTTGGAATTAAAATTTTTTTTCACTATTTGGAAAAATAAAAAAAAATTTAAATATTTTTTTACACCCGCTTTTTTCAAAAGTTAGAATTTATTTTTTAAAAACTAAAATGTTTTGTTTCAAAAGTTTAAATAAAACCATTTTTTAATTTCAATATTTTTCTCAATATCAAAAAATCCTGTATTAAACTTTTTTAAATTTTTTTTTTAAATTTTTAAATAATTGTTGAATAAAAAAAAATTTAGATTAGGCACCGAATTTTTTAGTAATTTAATCTTTTGGCTAACTTTGGGAAAATATTTAAATATGAAAAATTTTTTGTAAGGATCAAAAAATTTTTTTTTTGGGAAACCTTAAAGTTTGTTTTAAAAATGCCCATACAAAAATTTAATTTAATAAATTTAATCCAAAACATAAATTTATTTTTTAAGAAATACATTTTTTTGTTACAATTTTAGAAACTTTAAATTTATTAATTATTTTAATTTTAGTTTCTGGATTTTGTAAATTTTTAAATATTTTTGGAGAACTAAAATTTGTAGCATTTTTTAAACTGCTTAACCACTGCTTTTGGTTAGATATTTTTTTCAAAAACTAAGTTTGTGAAATATTTTTTTTGACAAATTACTTTTTCTTAAATAAATATTTAAAACAATTTTTTTAATTTTTTAGAGCACTAAAAGTTGTTGCTTTTTTTAATTCAAACTAAAAAAAGGGAGAAGTGAAATATTTTTTTTTTTTTTTGAAAAATTGTCGTCAAATTTTGAAAAATTTTAAAATTGCTCATTTTTTTCTAATTCAATTTTTTTTTTTATTTTTAAATATTTTATATTTTTTTAATATTTGGAAAAAGTAGAAATTTTTTTAACCTGAAAAGAGGTACTTACTTCACATGACATTTGACACACTGATCGGTGACTTCATCCTTTAACCAATGATCTGCTACTCCACGCCCTGGCTGCTCTGTTACGCTCCATGAGAATATGCGTCCGCGTGCGTCGCCTGAAACGATTTTTGTTATTGTTTATTTACAAAATATATTTAAAAACAATTTTATTGGCAATGTAAATGTTTTACTCACCCACATACAAAATTTTATGATCTTTTGAGACCGTTAGTGCGGTTATACTAGCCGGTTCAGCATTATCTTTACGATCATAGGCTGTATGCATTGTGAGTTTAGAACGGAACATTAATTGACGATGCCATTTAAAACCTGAAATGAAATAAATTTGATTAGAAATTTGATACACAGAGAACTATTGCCACAATCAGTGTGATATGAGTTTTCATAATGGTTTTCAGATTGCTACATAAGTGCGATATCGTGTAGATTGATTTGATGTGAAATCACGTGATATTATTTGGAATGATGTGATTTATTTGTGGGATATGTGATATTAATAATCGATGGGACCATTGAATGTAGAAATGACATCTTTAGTCACGTGACATTATTTATGTGATTGAATATCAATTGATAGATTTGATTTTTTTGTGGAATATAAGATCTTAATAATCGAATGAGAATCGTAACACGCGATGTAATATTATATCAAGTGATATTGAACTGAGTTGATTACACATCAGATGATCGAAAGACAATTAAACTAAAACCACGTACTGACTTTTATAAGGCACATGAGCATGGTGTGATATGTGATAACATCAGGTGATGCGATAAGTTAAAATAATTCGTGTGTAGATAGGTTTGAAATGATGATATGATTTGATTTAGTTAAGTAATGATATGCGATGTGATATTATATCAACTGATATACATAGAACTGACATCTTTAAGATAATAAAAATTAGAAGCTTTATAAATTGATGTGATATCATTTCCATCAGGTGATGCTAGCTCATCCTAATGATAAATACAATTATTTACAAAGTGTGGATCGATTTGATATAAAGTAATGTGATATTAGTAAAAAAGTATGAACTGATATGTGATATGACATCAAGTGATGTGAGCTTGATTTGGTGGCGTGATGTAAATTCGTTTGATGTTAATATAAATGATGTTAATATAAATTAGACACGAGGCGATTTTATGCTAATTACATGCGGATGCGCATAATGTGATTTGAGTAAAGATCACATTGTTGAAATTTGATGTGATCTCCAGCTAATATCAAGTGATATACAAGTGGAGTAATATGTTATGACATCAAGTGATGTGTGCTTGACATACCTTTCCGCAGCGACTGCTCACTTTTATGTTTATCATTATCGACCATTACAAAACCGTCCGTAAGACTGGTGTCCGATTTGCTGGGACGTAAAGTGCGATCTTCTTCTGCAAAAAAAAAAAAAACATTTCTAAGTACACATTTTTTAATTTTAAACCTTCTACTCACCCTCCACATATTTGCTAGCTGCGATATCACCCTCTACCGTAGCCGCTTTCATTTCATGCAAAGATTTGGCACCAGCCAGCGAACTTTTCCGTCTTTGACCATCTCCACCTTCTTGCCTTCTTTGACCATCTCCACCTTCTTGCCTGTCTTCATCAGCTCCAGCTTGCTCTTGTTGCTTAGGTGATGCTTTATGTGAATTTGTTGAGCGTTGTGAATGCTCGGAAGCTTCTGATATGCTGCTTTCCGAGCCCGATTTGGTAATAGCTTAAAAAATAGTAAGGTCAGAGACAAGTTTGTTTGGTTTTCTTTAATTGAGACTTTACCATTTTCTTCTTGCAGCGTCAGACTCTCCATGTGCTTAAGTATTTTCAGTTTGCCATCATCTTTGGATTCGCATGAGTTTTCACGATCTGTACTTTGTGGGCGATCTTGTGAACCTACTTCGGTAGCGCGTTTCAACTTGCGATCAATGGGCACTTGGGTATACTCCAAAGACCACATCTGTAGAGGAAGAGTTTGAGATGGTATAAGTAATTGCAAAAACAGAGAAAAATTAAATATACATACCCTCACTACACCATCCGTTGAGCCCGTAATCACCACATTCTCCTGATCCCATTCACGCGTCTGTGAGAATGCAACACATAATATTTGCTGCATACGATCAGCGCTACCCACACACGTATTCACCATAGCCAGAGGATCACCATTGATCGACCAAACATGCAGCCAAGTTGCCGAGCACGTGGCAATATCGCCTGTGAGATCATTGATTGCCACAGCAGCCACCACACCCGCATGACCGCGCAGCTGACGCACAAATGTAAAGCGTGACATATCCCAAACAATGGCGGTGCCATCACGTGATCCCGATATGATGACATTGTAAGCAGCGCTTGCCGCCAAGCATGTCACAGCATCAGTATGACCATGAAGCGAATTGCGTACAGTGAGACTCTTGCGATTTGCATCAAATTTCCAAAGTGTCACCACCGAACTGGTACCAGCAGTGACAATCATTTTACCATTGGGACAAGCGCAGCAGAGTATTTCACCTGAATTTTGAGCAGCTGCTTCGGAAACAAAAGAAGCGCGATCAGAGTCGTAGAGTCCGATGCGCAGCGAGTGATCGGCAAAGCCCCAAGCGATATATTTTGTGTAGGAAGGTGGCATCATGACCTGTGGGAAAAGTGGAGGGTAAGTGTTGGGGGATGAAAGTGAACATGTTTTTTAAGACTACCTTATTCTGTTCGACAGCAAAAACAGTCTTATCCGGTTGCAATATCTGACCTACGGGTCCTTTCAGTTCCTTAATTGGCTGTAGGCTCGGTTTAAGATTATTTAAATTATGGAAGAATAAACGTTCCGATTGTAAAACGGTGGTATTGCCCTGTATTAAAGCGCTCGGATCGATTAAAGTGGAATGGCGTGAATTTGACATTTTCTTAGCAGGGTGCGATTTCTTGAACAGCTGCTTGGGTATTTGACCAAAGTTATTGATGAAGCCTATGGTGGCGTTTTTCTTCAGCGGATCATCGATGCTGGAGAGGCATAGAAAAATGTATATTAGTTTATTTATCACAAAAGGAAAGAGAGAAAAGAGCGTAGCTTACTTGTAAATATCAACATTGCCCTCATAAAAGAGATGATGGAAAACATTTACAGCATCGACGGCCGCGGGACCTTGTTGCTTACAACCAAATATCAAATCGATCCACTGCAAGTAAAATTTCTCAATTAGTAACATTGTAGGATCTCTAACTGCTCCTTCTACTCACCAAATGTAAATTTTGACTAACATAATCACACTCTAAGGCACTCCGATGCACGCGTATGAACTCACGTGGGTCTTGTTTGGCCCAGGGTGGTAATATGACATGACTCAGCGTTTCGCCATTTTGTTTTGTGCCTATTTTGTGGAAAACAACTTTAGATTTTATAAAGTCAGGCACACTTTTCCTACTTACCCAAATCAAAATTATTGCCATTGGTGAAAAATTCAGGAAGGTAAAAGAATTCTGGTATTAGCTCTTTCACATCAGCCATATTAAATTTAGAAGCGGACTGCCAGGCTTCCTTGATACTATGAAACATGCGATCAGCCAAGTCGAAATGTCCACCTTGTAAGCGCAAAAAGTGTTGTGTAAATGGCTCCAAACGTACCAGGTAGGAGCAGACAATCATGGCGGAGCTGTAGTGTGTGCCATAGTGATAAGGTGGCGTCTCACCGTGAGGATCATCCCATTCCTGTTAGCGAGAGGGAGAAAGAGAAAGTAGTGAGATAAAGAGATAACGGAGGTTGAAATGAGTTAGAAAAATGAAGAAGTGAAAATAAAGAAAAGTTAAATGGAAAATATTAGATAGACGAAAAAAAAATGTATCATGGGCAAGTGAGAAATTTATCATTTGAGAGTGAGAAAGGTTTGGGTTTAATTGAGAGGAAGAATATATAATAACAGAAAGGTAATAAGAAAGAGAGAGGATAGAAATATAACGAGGGAGAGAGAGGTAGAAAGATAACGAGGATTGATAGAGAGCCGAAGAAGAGGAAGAGGTAGAAAGTAAATAGAGGTAGGAATAAGTTAGGGAAAATTATGAAGTTGAAATGGCGAAAAAATAAATAGAAAATATAAAGGAAAGGGAGCATGAGATCATTGGACAAAAAAGAAAATTATTATATAATGAGAGGATGTAAAAACGGTAAAAGAAAATATGAGAGTGAGAAGGGTTTAATTGAAAGGGATAATATTTAAAAATAGATAGTTAATTATAGAGAGAGAGATAAAACAAAGATAATGAGGGAGAAAAGAGAGAAAAAGAGGAAAGACGAAAAACATACAAAAGATGGAACAAAGTAAAAAACCATGAGAAGGAGATAGATGGGAGATAAAAAAGACAATAGAAAAAAGAGAATGAGTTGAATATTTTTACTATACCTTAAATCTCTTCTGGAACTGTTCCAAACGTTCCTCTGATTGTGCACCCATTGGCTTGGAAAAATCACGGAATGTCTTCGGATTTGACAAATCCAACTCTTCCGATTCATAGTCGGCGACTATCCAAGGAAAGACTGGATATTGCATGAGATCATTGTATGAGCGTCCAGCTAGCGTATTCAAATGCATTAAGTATTGGAAGTTGGAGATCTCTCCGCGCTGTGAAAAAGAAAATGTTGTTTAATGATTTGAGCCAGTCAATAGTTTTGGTCTATAATTGACAGTCGAGGTCGGTAGCCGTGACTGGAATACCAGAGGTAGCCTGTCGTAAGAGGCGACTAAAATCCACCAAAGGTAATGACGTGCAACTTGAAGGTTTATTTACAGATACATATCACGCCTCTCATAACCACCCCTCTCCTTCCTTAGAGAAGAATGGGGTGAACTGACCTAGATGTGCTAGTACCGGAGCGTACCGGGTCCGGCAAAAGACTGTCAATATCGAAAACAGTCACTACACCTTCGGGGAGTATTTTTAAAGCTACACTGTCACTTAGAATTTTGGTAGGCTTACAAATATACACACTCTTGAATTAGTAAATTTTCTTCGAAAACATTGTTAACCTTTTTCTAAGACTTCTCATAGGCTTTGGCTGATTTTTGGTAACAAAATTGGTGATCTTCCTTCTTTTCTAAGAGCTTACGAAGACTTTGGCCAAATTATTCCACGTCTGAATTTATAGCTTCCATACTTTTGAGACTTGACTATTTTCAGCTAAGAATTGAATATTCCACTTCTGAATTATTGAAAATGCAGGGTTGAAGATACAACTGTACGGTTCACGTATTTTTTCCTACTCACCACCCAACGTTGTGTGACCGACGTTTCGCCAATAAGACTGCTAAATATACCCGATGTTTGTTCCACACTTGCTGTACGCTTTTGACCAGCCACAGATTGTTGAGCATTATCATTGATAGCTGTAGCTTGAGCCATGAAGCGTTGATAAACCTGAGTAAAAAATTAATATACATATATTAAACGTATATACACACTTCACCCCTAACTCGATCTCACCTTATTTCTAACTTTGCGAGGAAAACTTAACAAATAATTGCGCCCGTCCTCAGAAAACACTTCCAAAGCAATCGGTTGCAAGAGGTAACGTCGCTTATGAACCTCTCTTATTTCCTCATAAGCAAATTTCGAACACTGGCGTCCTTTTTGGGTGCGCGTAGGACCACCGGAATTTGGTATAATTGGGTCATAAGCTCCAGGTGGCAATGTATCAATATCGCGTATTTCACGATTCTTCAACAGTGTAAAACCATCAACAATGTAACAATGCTCTTTACCGAACAACAATAAACCTTCAAAGGTATCTAGACCCTGTATGCGCGCACAACGAAACATGAATGAGATTTTCTCTTGTTCCTCCAACAAACGCAAAAATGTTTCATTCTCCGACATCATAGAAGTGTCTTCTTCTTCTTCATCCTCTTCTGGTACACTGGCGTCGAGGGATTCTTGTGGATTTTGCAAACGTCCCGTTGCATCTGCGGGAGAGTGTGGGAGCGGTGGTGGCGTGCCAATGCTTCCACCTGCCGAGAGTTCAGAAATTTGATGTTGTATGAGGTGTGGATGTTTGGCGCTATTTGCTTCTAAAGAGTTTTGTTGCTGTAGCGAGTGTTGTTGTAGGGATTCAGTTTCACAGAGTATGCGTGGTGGTTGCTGACAGTGGGTGAAGTAGATTTTACTGTCGAAGCTTGTGGCTACTTTGTATTTCATTTGACGCTGTGGAAGAATAGAGAGGGACATTGAGAGAGTTTGAAGCGAGCTTCAATGACAAAAACCTAGACCAGGAGAGCCTCCGAGCAAAAAAAAAGTGTAATAAATTTCGATATCGAGCGATTAGCTACCGTATCTTTAACTAAAAGAGAGACCCTGCTCTCTCTCTCTCTCCCAGTCTAAATTTTTCATATTCCTTCAGGAATTTTACTCACATTATCGGGCAGATCGATTTCTGGTCTATATGGATAAAGCAAATAGAAGAGCTCATTACGCATAGTTTTCTTCCTCATACGATGCGGTCCTTCTGTTGTGTCCAATATCCATTTATCCAATGACGAACTGCCTTCGGGACCCCACAAGCCACGTTCGCGCGTCAATTCAGTCTCCGATTGTATCCAATCTTGATAGACGTAGCGCTGTGTGTGTTGTTGCATTTGTATGTATTGCTTGCAGCGTAACTCCCAAAGGTCCCTGTAAGAGATGGAGAGAAAAATTAGAGGTTTAGGGTTGCCACTTAAAAATTATTTAATTACTTTAAAGAAGATTGCCACCTAAATAGGTAGGTTCAAGTGGCTGCCGCAGAGGCACACTTAGGCCAGTTTTGAAGGCCCGTTGTGATACCACCAACGCAAGGAAAGTCAGCCCCGGGACCCAGCCATATGGAAAATCCCTGAGTTGTTGGGATTTTCCACATAGCAGAATCCCGGGACTGACACTCCTAAACCGACACCGTTACTCCTCCTCGAACCACTTAGATGACTTTATGAAGCCCATCAAGTCCTTTATGTCCAGTTCCGCGATCTGGCTTAGACTATCTAGGAACGGAACTCCCAAAAAGCGCGTTCTCACGCCGCTTAAAGCCGGACAGTTGCAGATGAGGTGCTCCACCGTTTCCTCCTCCTCATCATCTTTGCAACTCCTGCAGCATCGTCGGTAGGGCACACTTAGCCTTTCTGCATGCCTACCAATGAGGCAGTGACCGGTTAATACCCCTATCAATATGCAGATTTCCCTCCTAGTTAGGGCATAAATGCGTCTAGACCTTTTAAGATCCCATTTTGGCCAGGTTTGTTTCGATATCCGACACCCTGGGGATTGCAGCCATCTTTCGTTGGCTTGACGGAGTGTGTGCTCCTTCAGCATTAGTTTGCATGTGGCAAACGGCATACCTAAGCGCTCTTTATCCCGAAGAACCTGCTTGGTCGTGCCCTGCCTGGCAAGCTCGTCTGCCTTACAGTTTCCCTCAATGTCCCTATGTCCCGGGACCCATATGAGGTTTACGCGGTTCTGTTGGGCCATCTCCTGAAGAGATCGACGACAGCTGAGCGTCAGTTCAGAGTTGAACGTGTATGAGCCAAGGGATTTGATTGCCGCCTGGCTATCGCTGAAAATAGTGATATCTCCTCCGATAACACGTTTGCTTAACCAGGCCGCGGCGTCCCGGATTGCCGAGACTTCCGCCTGGAAGACGCTACAATGATCAGGTAGTCTGAAGGAGAGTTCAAGGTCCAAATCCCTTGAATAAACCCCTCCTCCAACTCTGCCGTCCAACTTCGAGCCGTCGGTGTATATGGAAGTGCCACCATTTGTTTCGGGACACCAATCCGTCCTCTCCCAGTCTTCTCTGCTGGGAATGTTTATTTTGAAGCAGCTATCCCCGACTGTAGTGGTCGCACAACGATCTGTGTTTAGAGGGAGAAAGCTGTAAGATTCCAGAATACTGGAGTGTCCAATAGTACCCGCACCCCAACTGGAGGTTTCTCTTAGGCGCAGAGCTGATGCCGCCGCTGACCGAAACCCTTCCAGATCAAGTGGCAAAATGCCCAGAATGGCCTGGAGGGCTTCGTTGGGCGTTGTCCTTAGCGCACCGCTTATACAGATCATATTGGATCTATGGACTTTCCGCAACAGATTCAGGTATGTTGTCTTGCTCAGTGCCGGCCACCATACGACGACTCCATACAGCATGATTGGGCGAATGATGGCCGTGTAGATCCAACTGCATACTCTAGGGCTGAGCCCCCATTTTTTGCCAATGGCTCTTTTGCATGTGTAAAGAGCGATGCAAGCTTTCTTCTGGCGCTGAAGAACATTCTCCTTCCAATTCAGTTTCCTGTCCAGAACTATGCCTAGAAACTTGGCCTTATCCGACAAGCCCAGGCGCGTGCCATCTAGTTCTGGTAGGCTTAGTGGCGGTATTTTGTACCGGTTGGTGAAGAGGACAAGTTCCACTTTCCCCGGGTTGATACTAAGTCCGCAGCGAGAGGACCACCTCGAAACCTCTCGCAGTGCTACTTGCATCAGGTCACACAGAGTTTGTGGGAACTTGCCTCTGAATGCAATAGCTAAATCGTCTGCGTATGCCACTATCTTCCCGCCCCCCCAGCTTGTGTCACGTAGCAACGAGTTGACTGTGAGGTTCCATAAAAGCGGGGAAAGAACACCACCCTGGGGCGTTCCCCTTGTGACATAGCGTGATAACTCGACCGTACCAAGTGAAGAAGCTATTTTCCTTCCTCTTAGAAGTTGGTCAATTAAACCAGTTAGAGGTCTATCTACGCCCAGATTAGTTAGAGCGTTTAGCTTAAAATATTTTTCATCATCGACCACTATCTCGGGAGTCTATTGACCGATTTGGATAAAATTTCTAAAATATTCTTCATTCTACATTTTCTACTTGAGTGTTGCCACCTAAGGCCCTTTTAGAGTTTCAAGTCGAGTTGCCACATATTTGATTTTTTTTAATCTTTTTTGGAAAGCTTATACTGCGGCACTTCACCGAGTTACCACCCATAATATACTCACTTAATCAACTGCACATGTATGCCCGTGCAATCAAAAGCGCTCTCCTTGCTCATCGACGATTTCGTGCGCACAAGCTCCTCCTTTTTTACTTTTGTACGACTCGCGAGACGCGTTAAACCACCAGTAACCTTTTGAATTTTCGACTGTATTTGATTGTGGATCTCCCAAGGTATGCGATACGAAGCCTTACGCTCAGCATCTACATAGTTGAACCAGAGTTTGGAAGCCAACTCCATTACCTGCTCGCGTGTGCTCTGCAAATCGGGCGCTTTCGAGTTCGGAGGAGGTGGCGTTAGAGATATTTTGAAGACTTCCTCGATAGCGGGCTTCTTGCAGACATACAACTCTTCCCAGACGCGAAAAGCGGCGCCAACAATTAGATTGCGACCCTGAGGTGAGAAGAGATTATTAGTTGTTTAAGAGGAAATGTGCTTTTTCAAATAACTCACCTGCAACTGATTGAGATCTTCATCCTTCGGTTCAACTGTATCCGTTTGTGGATTCACATGCCAAGTGGTATTCCTAGTAGTCGCTGGCTCCAAAATTATTTTCATATCCGAAGTCAGCTGCAGTAGGCAATAAGTCAGACAGCCAATAAATTCCAACTCATGATTGCCAGCGCCAAAGATGAGCAAACGGTGTGTGATGATGTTATGTAAAGCCTCTAGCACACTCATCTGCTCGGTTATAGACTCAGTGGGACGTGATAGCAAATATAAAATTGTGCGATTCAATGAATGATGCAGTTGCTCGATTGTCAGCGATGAGGAGCGGCGCTTAGCTTGCGCAATTAACTTGATAACAAAATCAAATATATCATGCGGATTGCGTGTCAGGCAGCCCTGCCACATCTTGTCGACCACACGCGCTGTAAAATAGAATACATTTGGTGCTATATGCTGTAAGTGACTCTGCAGCAGCGGCACAATAGAAAGCGCAGCCTGTTCGCCCACCAACACATCAGCGGCAAGTAAGTGCTCCATCAATGCTGTTATAATCTCTGTTTGATATTCAATTTGTAGCGGCATCTCTGCAGACTCTGGTGAAGCATCTAACACCAGATCGATGACTGGTGTAGTCTTACCATGCATATTCAAGCTCAGCGAATCGACGACAATTACGCGCAAAAAATCTATGATACACTTGCGCACTGGATGTTGCGTCAAAGTTGGCGTATGTGTTAAGCTATGTGAATGCAACAGAAAACCAGCGGATTTCGGACCATTATCGGTGGGCGTGGAATTGCCACTATTTGGTTCAGAATCAATTAATGCATCCTTGGTAGCGTTGGTTGGAAAAAGTACAGCTACCAAGGAGGTGATAACATCACCCGACATCATGACAGGCATAAAATCGGTAACATTCTGATATAAGCTGAAGAGTAATTGTATTATTGTCTCGGGATGACTATTTAACCATGCGGCACAATCGTTAGCGTGCACAATAGCGCGCACCATGCCTAAGAGCACACAAACGCCTTCAGGACAAACGCTCATTTTTGGTAGTGGTGCATTTGAGGAGGGTGGTGTGCCCCAAAGAAAGAAGCGCACGCGATCTAAATCAAATTTTGTATGCTCGGTGGCGAGTAGCTTCACCGGTTGACCCATCATTAAAGCTGTGACAAGAAAGTATAGCTCCGGCACATCGAGGTGGTGAGTGAGTAGCCATTCTAGCATTTGAAAGCCTGCAAAGGAGATAGAAGGTGTAATTTTCGAATTTCATATACATATTTTGTAACTTTAAACGAGCTATTGTCAACTCCAGCGCCACCTAGCGGGGTTTTTAAGTTTTTTATTACATATCAAACGCTAGTGCCTAAAACGAACGAAATCAGCGACTCCAGCGCCATCTAGCGGGGGAAAATAGAGAGGATTTATCCAAAGGATAAACTGTCAAAACTTGTCAAATATCGGTTTAGTTGTTTTTGAGCTAATCTGAAATATGTCGACTGCAGCGCCACCTAGCGGGCTTATCTTTTATAACAGAATTTTTGATATGCCAAAAAAAAAAGGGATTTGGTAAATATGACTGCTCCAGCGCCATCTAGCGAGAAAAATATTTTCTATGACAAATGAACTTTTTACGCTTAGTCGAAAAATGTCGACTTCAGCGCCACCTAGCGGATTTTTTTAATACGAAACATCTCTGACAAACACGAAACGGATTTTGCGAATATATCGACTTCAGCGCAATCTACAGAGAATAATATGGCCTATGACGAACTGTCAAAATTAATTCGCACATTTGGATGAACTTCTGTATACATACAGGTAATGTGCAAACTTTTAAACTCTCCTATTTAAGTGTTGCCACTGGGACGTTTTTAAGGGTTGCCAACTATTTCAAAATGTATAAAAATTAAGGATATTCCCATAAAGGTATGAACAGAGAGGTATTTTACATCGTATTTCAAACAAAATATTTCTAGGTAGAGTTATTACCTGGCGTTTCCACTAGGAAGTTTTTACAGGGTTGCCACCTATTTTAAAATTTCGAAAATTTAGAAAGGACTGCATATATGGGTGAAACACGAAAAGTATGTTATGTCATATTTCAACAAAAAAATTGTAGGTAGGGTTACCACCTAGGGTTGCCACTTAATAACATTATATTTATTTTTAAGCATATTCGCTATGATCGCGAAAACGATTGAAATTTGCGACATAGGTATGTATTATGATAAATTCAAGCTATTCTACACCAGTGTTGCCACTAGAAATACTTTAGAGTGTTACCATCTGTTTGAAATTACCATCTGTTTTGAAGTTTATTTATATTTAAACCAAGGACTGAAACCGAAACCGAAACCGTAACCGTAACCGATTAAAACCGATTCATTTTTCAAAACCGAAACCGAAACCGTAACCGTTATTTTGATCTGGAAAAGAACGAAACCGAAACCGTTTCAAAAGCCGGAACCGGTTCCAAACGGTTTTGAATTTTTTTAATGTATCACTTCTTTAAGTGGGCACAAACAGGTACTCTGAAAACTTTCAGGGAGGATTGTCGAGCAAGGTTACAAAATACGCGTTTTAACCTTAGTATAAAAATTCCGAAAGAGGAAATTTGATTATAGTTGAATGAAGCGACCGAAAAAAATTTACGAGATACGAAAACAAAATGTTCAGGCTTGACTCAGAAAGCACCACTCATATTAATGTTTTTGGCGATTTATACATTTCATTTAATATTTTTCTAATAAAAAAGTAGAGTTAATTCTAGGAATTTGTTTTGCAGAAATTTCATCCATGCATAGCGTTAATAAAATTTATTATTATATTAGAGAAATCCCATCATGGCATCAGGAAAAAGTTATGAAAATTCAGATCTATTTCGAAGCTACATAGGTACTTGACTATTTTAGTAGTAAAATTTATTTTGTTTGTGTTTTTATTTGGTAACCGAAACCGGAACGAAACCGTAACCGAAACCGAAATAAATGTTGAAGAACGAAACCGGAACCGAAACCGAAACACGTTGCAAAACCGAAACCGTAACCCGAACGTTATTTTAATCGGTTTCAGACCTTGATTTAAACAAAAATATTTGAATCAAGGTTTAATTACATTGCAACCTCGAAAAATTCCAACCAAAACTCGTTCGTTCATGTTTAACCGAAGGTCATACACCTAGAAGTTTCTAGCATACTGATATTTCATAGAACGCTATCTATACTAAGACCTACCCGCCCAACTCACCTGGTATACTCAAAGCAGTAGTGCGCACCTCCCCCGCAATCTGCGTCGGCAAATGCTGCACAACATTCGCTGTGGTCACAATAACCGAACCGGCACTACTTTGTTGGCCCGTATTCAGCTGCGGAGCGCCCAAAGCTAACATTTTCTTTTGCGAAACCATTTCGGTGAAGCGTAAGTAACCGCCATTATGTGTTGAGTCTCTAAAGCGTACCATAAAATTCTCATTAGCGCAAACGACGACCAAAATGCGCACAGCAATTATAACGGTAGTAAAGTGTACATGCGGTTGCATAAAAAGCAATAACCAATCCATGCCGAGCGTTTTCGAGATATCATCGCAAATAATGTAATTTACCGTGTTGCGTGGCGTAAAGAGGAGACCATGGAGTAGCGAGAGACAGCGATTGCGTAAATAAATATTTTGAGCCATAGCCTCCTGCTCGCTCACGCCATTGCCGTTAATACCGCCAGGGCGCATGCTAGGCAAAGCGATCGCCTTCTCACTCTGCTCAGCTTTCGGCAATTTGGCGGCGATGTACTGCCCAAATAGCAATAAATCAGTGTGACGCGGCTGACCACCTAGCAGTGTTTCTATCAAGTTGAAGAGTATTTCACGCGTCGAATGATCTTGTATGTCGATAATGATGTGCAACAGCTTGTTGAGTAATTGCAAATTGCTCATAATTTTAACATTCTGCTTCTTTTCATTCGATTCGATAGCGAGTTCGAGTAAATGCTCGAGCAGTGAACGCAGCAAACCATTTGGCGCATTATGCCAAATTTCTAAATCGCATAGTAAATCCTGGAATGCTGTCACATTTGGTATGGCGGACATATCTTGACCGCTGCTCACAGTGCCCACAAGACCGAAAGTCAAATGTAGTATATGTGAATTGAGTAGATTCTTCTTCTTCTTGAAAAACATGCCCAACGTTTGATAGCAACGTTTACGATCCATTTCGCGTTGTGCAGCACGATTACTACGCACAACACATGTTAGCGCTTTGACGCCTGCGTAAAGTGATTCAACATCTTGAGCCATAGCGATGATGCCTAAGAGGACGTTACAACCGCCGACGGTATCAATCATGGCTGAAACAGGGTGTGGACTGAAGACGCGCACGCCCAAATAGCCAACGACAACACCGCCTAGAGAGCGCCCAGCGCCTGCTAAATGACCAGCTGAGTTGTGTAAGATTCTGTGGGGGAGAGAGAAAAAATAGTTAGCGTGAAGTTTTATTACACATGCACTAGGGTAATGCAAAAAAAATTTCGACTAAGGAAGAAAAACTATAAAGGCACTTAATGGGACTATTTAATCTGGGTACTTTTTGCTTTTATTCGGATATATTTAGGGACCCTTTTTAAGGTTGGTTTTGGGAAGTCTTTCCGGATCATCTTAGGACTTGTTCGGTACAATTTCGGGATAGTTTTTGAGACTTTATTTAGAACCTTTTTTGGACTTCTCGGGATAATTTTGAGACTTTCTAAGAAAAATTTGGGGACTTTCTCCAGATTGTTTTCGGACTTTTTCGGCATCATTTCGGTATCAACTCGGGCTTGTTTTAGGACTTTTAAGACATTTTTTTGGAATTATTTTGGGATCTTTCAAAAAATTGTTGGGATCATTTCGTGAAATTTCGAGATCATTTTTGGCTTTTTTGGAGCCGTTTGAGAACTTTTTGGAGATGGTTTTTGGAACTAATTTCGGGGTCATTTCGGGACTTTCGTGACTGCTTTTAGGTTTTTTTCGGGACCACTTGGGATTGTTTTTGGGACTTTTTCGGCGCCATTTCGGGACTTTCTGAGACTTTTTTCCGAATCATTTTGGGACTCTTTGGGGACTATTTCGTGAATTTTTCGAGATCATTTCAGGACTTTTTCGGAACTATTTGAGAACTTTTTGGGGATGCGTTTTAGAACTATTTTCGGGATCATTTCTGCAATTTCGTGGCTGTTTCTTAGACTTCTTCGGGGCCAATTCGGGATTATTTTCGGGACGACTTGGGGAGTTTTTTAAACTTTTTCTGGATTGTTTCTGAAACTTTTTTGGAATCATTTCGGAGCTCTTCTGAGATCATTTTGGGATTTTTTCGGGACAATTTCAAGGTTGTTTTCGGGGTAAATTCGTGAATTTTGCAACAGCATTTTGTGACTTTTTTGGGATTGTTTTCAGGACCATTTCGTGAGCCTTTTCAAGTTCATTTTGGAATATTACGGGACCATTTCAGGATTGTTTGCGGGATCGTTCTGAATTTTTTCGCGATCATTTTGGAACCACGGGATGTTTTCGAGAAAAATTCGTGAATTTTTCGGGCTTTTTCTGAAGCGTTTCGGAACTTTTTGAGGTTCATTTCGGGATTGTTTTCGGGATCATTTTGTGAATTTTGAGAAATAATTTTTGGACCCATACAAAATGTATGAAAAGGTACAACAAAAACCTCTAAGGATTAAGTTACAGTGATTATTTTTGCAAGGCTTATTTTCTTATTAATTTCTAACTTTATAGGAGAAAAGGCCCTAACCAAATTTTTTAATTTGAATCACCCTCACATACAAACATAAGTACCTACCTTATTGGGGTTGCATTTTCATGCGAATTCATGCCCAACACTTTAGCTATCGATTTGTTATCGACGCGACTGTAGACTTTACGTATTTTCACCAACGTCAACTGCGACACTGCCTTCGCGTTTAAGCCCAACAACACACGATCCTCGGCTACCAATGGCGCTAGCGCTTCACTTTGCTTGCCCAGTTGTGGCGCTTGTAGCGAACCCATATAGTGTGGTCCTAAATTGTAAATAGTTTGCACAGTTTGCTGCGTGAGCACATCTTCCAACAAATGGCAAACCCCCTGTTTCCAGCAGAGGCGCGAGTAACGACGCCAAATTGGAGGTGTGCCAATGTAGCCATAGACTTGGCTGGCTACAGCTAGATTAGCAGAGCCGGCGCCAGGATTTTGTGATATATAATGCAGTTTCTGTGTGTGCATGGGCTGGTGGGAGAAGATGAGAAAAAGTAATGAACTTGAAAACTGAATATGTACATTTTTTTCTATTCCCAAATACTTACAGTTCCATCTAGGTAGAGTGAGAGACTTGAGTTTTTCAGTACGGCGCGATTAAGCACCACCACCAGATTATGCCATTGACCCTCGTGCAACAAATCGGGACACCAAATACGTGCGCTGCTGTCATCTGAGCCCTCGGGCTCCCAATCGCCGAGACCTGGAGGATGAAAATAGTTAGAAGGTAAAATATTAGGATCCACCAACATTTGTAAAATTTTAGGGATCATTTGTGGAATTTTCCGAAGGACTTTTGGAGACCAATTCTAAATTGGTTTTTGGAATTTTCCGTGATCATTCTTGGTCTTTTTCGGGACTTTTTTGGATGCAATTCGAGATTGTTCCTGAGCTTTTTTCAGGGTGTATTTTCGACTTTTTTGGGACTAATTCAGGATTGTTTTTGGGAAAATTTCGGTATTATTTTGGTACTTTTCCGAGAGCATTTCGGCCAATTCGGTTTGTATATGGGAGATTTTCGGGATCATTTTGTGATTTTTTCGGACTAATTCGAGATTGTTTTTGCGACTTTTTTGCGAGCATTTTCTTCGTGGGAGTTTTGCTACTCGTTCCGTGACTTTTTTCGGATTTTTCCAGAAGCATTTTGTGAATTTTCAAGATTATTTTGTGACTTCGTTGATATTTTGTGAATTTTCAACATAACTTTGGGACCTTTTCGGGATCATTTCCTGAATTTTTCAAGATCATGTAGTGGTTTTCTCGGGATCATTTCGTATATTTTTAGACTTCATTTTGAAACATTTTCGAAGTCATTACGGTACTTTTTGGGTATTATTTTCACGATAATTTTGAGAATTTTTCGTTAATTTTTAGGGAGTATTTCGGGACCATATCGGGTTTTTTATCGAGATTATTTCGTGAACTTTTCAAGATTTTTCCGGGACTTTTTCGGGATCGTTTCGGAACTATTTGGAGATTGCTTTGTTTGATTGTTTGAGACTTTTTTGGCTTTTGGGATTTTTTTGGGATCCCTTAGCATTCTATTCTAAAGCTAGTGGTGTGGGGCTTCCAATAAATAAAAATACTCACTTTTACTCGGCGTAACTAGTGTCTCCTGCGTTGATACAACAATTGCCTTATCACGCGCAGACAGCAATATCGATAAGCAAACCAAATTCTCCTCACGCGGATTGTGTATAGTGCGCACTAAAGTCAGCAGTCGCACACAATGTGGATCTGTCTTGGGATCTGAAAATTTCTCCACACAAAACCATGTAGAATACGAGAGACCTGTTTGTGGTGGAAAAATGCGATCACCAGCGCCAATACCACCAATTGTATTAGCATCAATCGTGCCACCAGTGGTTGCAGTAGCTTGTGGAGCCAGCGAAGGTAAGTATAAGCAACCAAAACCCTCCGCAGACATATCCATCTCGACAAAGGGGGGTAGCGTGCTGGAGCCGTGAGCGCGAAAATCGCGTGGTGTTGTCATCGAAACCAGCGTCTTGATGCGTGTCAACGGCACTGGGCCACCCATGCGATACGGCTTACGCAAATCGATGTCGGCACAAGAAAGCGGTTCACCGAGACGCAAAAATTCGCGCAACTCGGTGGGCTGCAAAGCTTGTGCCGCCAAACGTTCCAACACATATTGCATGGATACGTGCAGTGGATTTGATTCTTCAGAGAGTGCATTACGTGCAATTTTCAGCAGTTGCTCGGCGAGTCCATAATCGCACATGATTTGTTGATTGCGCTCGTTACGTACCAAAGACTTGATAATCTCGCTAAGGTAAACTTGCAGATTGAGCGCAAGAAAGTAATTGAATTCGTGTGTAATGCTTGGCAGCAGTTGGAGCATACAGAGTACAACGCCGGGGTGAACGATGCGTGGTTCTGGTGTGGGTTGTATTAAATTCAATTGATTGGGATGCGCCGGTGGCAGTTCTTTGCTAGGTGAGCGAGAATGGCTATCGCTGAAGAGCGTTATAACGCCCGCGAGATTTGGTGTTTCAAAATTGTCCAAAGCGATGCTGTAAAGCAAGCGATAAACGACACAGACGTATGACAGTGAGCGCGGTATATCGGTGTTAAAGCTGTGGGAGAGAGAGAGAGAGAGCGAGTGAGTATTCATCATAAATTGAGTCAACAAACGGTTGTGACTTACCTGAAATTCAATATATCTCCCGAGAATACCTCATGGAAGTACTTCTGCGTTGTATTGTCATTCTTAAACTCGCCTTTGAATTCGCCTAGCTCAGTAGCGCCACCAAAGCAGCCCAACAGTCGCAACGTATCACACAGCGACGCGGTACAAATCTCCTGATGAAAGAATTTCGCATTCGCCGGCTCAAAGCGCATAGCAGTCGCGAGAGTTTGACAAACAATTTGTAGCAGTAAAATCAAGTCATCCTGTGTAATAGCTTGCGCATCTGGTTCGACACACGCCAATGGCTCATCGCACAGCTTGCCATCGAGCGATACAAAAACACTCGTCAGATAAACGAATCCTCCCACTTTACGAAAGACGGTGCGCGTGCGATGTGAGTCCTTCAAGCAACCCAGCAGCATATTGAGTATTTGTATTTTGAATTCCACTTGATAAGGTGGCACCGCATGCATTACGGAGAGTATGAAGAGCATATCGTCATCACCGCCAGCAGATAGTATTAGTTCACGTATGATGCCCAGCGCTTGCGGGCGACAGTGCTTAAACTTCACCAACTCATGCACGCATTTGGCGCCACCGCATTCGCGAAACACATTTGCATTATTATTATTTCCACTTAGTAAAATGGTAAGCGCTTCCAACACATGCTTGCCCAGCGTATCGGTTAAATCCTCAATATCATCCTCCTCTGGCATAACAACCACACTTTCATCACAATTGGTGATCTTGCGTACATGTTCGGCATAACGATTTAAGCACGTCACGAATACCTCAAGTATGCCCACTTCGAGATAGACCTCCTTGAAGACTGCGTTGTGACGTAAAATATTGAGTAAGGTCTTCAAGCAAAGTATGCTACAGCTTGTCGAATGATTGTTCTTAAGCAACAACGAAAGACTGATCAACTCTTTGCAGGGCACAAAATTCAATTGAAATACAATAAATTCAAGTAAGTCAAAGAATTTCTCTTGTATCTGTGGCCCCTTAAGGTGTATGCGTTCGGTAAATTCACTCAATGTGTTCTCTGAATCAAGTATAAAGTAATTGGCATTCTCTGAGTGATATACACGCGAGATGGCATCAAGTATGGTGCAGCAAAGTGCTGGTGAAGTGGATTTGAGGAAAACTGTTTGCAGCACTTGGAATGCGTAGATGTTGCGTACGCAAGTTTCGCGAGATGTGGCTTGTGGCATTTGAAAATTTTGCATTTTGAAGAGCGTATTTTGTATTTGAGGTGGACGCAACTCATTGAAGCCGCACATGCAGAGCGAGGAGATCATGAGCACGAGATTGCGTATGGCAGCCTGTACTTCAATGGAATGAGTGCGAGTGGTATCGAATCTGAAGATAGAAAAAGAAAGATATATTAAAAGAGAAATCATATTTGACTAAAACACTGATAGAGGATGCCTATGGGGAGACTAAAGTGAGAAAGGTTATCCACTTTTTGTGGGGGAACCCAAAGAAGACCAAGTTAGAGTCTTCTTATGGCTTTGTCCAATATGGCTAATCCCTAAAATTTAATATTTTGATAACTGCAATCCAACTGGGTCTGGAACACAACGAAAAGAGCAGTTGTAAGCTTCCGAGGACGAAAGAGATGGTGTAGTGCCTGTTCTACGATTGTCCAGCGCACCGCCGGAGCAGAATAAAGTTTCTCGGGAAGCCCTTGTTGTTGTCAGTTTTCTTTTATAATTTGCATTGGCTAACTTACGATTTGTGGTATCAAAACGGCGAATTAACGCTTAATGGAGTCATAAGGAATTAGTTTTCAAAGCGTTAAAAACTGCCACGGAAAAATCGATAGACGAGAAGCTCTAGAGCCTTTCGAGTTAAATTCATTGTATAACCTCTTTCGAAGAAGCTCCAGCGAAGAAGGTGGTCCTATCGACACCCGAACTCTGTAGAAGATTTCGACTGAGATGAAAAACAAACAGGTGAAGAGGATGATTATGGTTTCGATTCGGTGAAGCTTATGCATACACATTCTTTTTCTAACAACCACCCATTCGCTATGAGTTCAACCACATTGCAGTCTAGTAATAACTTATATTCTAGTATAATCTTCCAGTTGACAGATTGCGACTAAATACGCCAATCCGTCAACTAATATTCCACTTCTGATTTATGCAGAAACAAATTTTGTCATAAATAAACTTACTTGAGCAAAAAATCGCTGAGGAAGAGATATCCTTGCGATGCTTTGAAATCATCCAATAATATTTGTGATACTTGACTAGAATCTTTGAGGAAGCAAAAAACAGTGACGAACATTTCCACAATCTCCAATGGATTGCCAAAACTTAGACGTTGCATATTATCCACGCACAAAGCCATGCAACCCTTGGCTGAAAAGAAAAAAAGAAAAGTTAAAAACTTTTTCGGTACAGAAAAAAAAACAGAGAAATAACTTACAATGTATATAGCTAACAACTGCATCGGTCAAACCATGACGCGAGATAGTTGTCAATATTTCAGCTGCATTTTTACGCCACACAATATTGTGCGTAGGACAGGGTGAAGTGATAGCTGAGAAGAGCAATGTTAAATCGTCCATACGTGCCAATTCTTCAGCTGGATATGGATATGAGCATAACTTGACCAGCAGTTGAACAAAAACTTTCTGTAACAACGTGCGACGTTCATAGGCATTGAAATCACTAGCCGATTCGCCAATACCCGGTGGCGGATCATCTTCCACCACTGGCAGATCGAAGAACAGATACAAACATTTGACAAGCGTAGACGGCACTGAAGCTGCTGTCATAACCTGTGATAGATAGATAAGAAAGGAAGAAATTAAATATTTAGTATTAAAAATAGTTTAACTCGAATTTCTAAAGCAATGCAAGAAATTTGGTTTTTCTACAAACTAATCGAGGTACTGCTGGGCATCATCTGCATGACATTCCACTTCCTGGGCTTCGTGACCAATGAACCAACACCACACAATCTCTTCTATTGCGGCACTTTTTCCAGCTTTGCCATTTACTCATTTTTCGGCATGCTCAATATATGTTGGGGAGCTGGACGTTCTGAATTGATGGAAGCTATTCCCGCCACGCTTGGCGCTTTAACGCATATTGGCGCCTCGTTATTATTAATGTATCATGCAGAGCAAGATTTTCATTTAATGTTTTTCACAGACTATGAAGAGCCTTTACATGAGTTCTTTTTCTACTGCAAGGCGCAAAGTATAACGGCATTAGCTACTGGCGGTATGTATATGTTGCATGCCACATTTGCTTTTGATGCAGTTTTCATAAAAGACCAGCCGAAGAGACGCCGCTCTCTTGATTCAATGGCCGAAGGTGAAGATGAGGATGATGAAGAGATTGAAGAAAGTGAGATGGCGCTGCGACATCGGAAACGTATAGAACTTTTTGTGCTTGGTAAATGGATGCAAGGTAAACTAATGAATTGGAAATGGTTTCAAAAAATGGCGATGAAGCCTTGAAGGGTAGTTTTAAGATTTCAGATGTTTCTGATATAGTGTTGTTGGATATAGAAAATAAATATTTTTAAATACAATGGCCAAGTTGACTAGTTGAGATGGTTTCCCTCTGCTCTACTTTTTAGTTTGATACACAGGGAGTTTATGTGACTACTAGAGCCACATACGAGATTGTTTACTATTGCCGATAGTCTTTGAGCTCGAAATAATGGCAATAGTAAGCCATAAATGTGAAACATTAAATTTCTATTTTTATAAATGCACTCCAACTGCATCGGGAATGAGTTTCACGTGCTCTTTTACTGAAAACCCGATGGGCGAGAAGTTCTTTAGTCAAACGAGTTAACATTGCCCTTGCAGAAGATGCGGCCCTGAAGGTTTTCCTGTCGATACAGAAATCCCGATGGAAGGGAAGTTTTCGAGCCTAACTCGACTGGCATTTCTCTTTCGCAGTAACTGAGCCTGATGGTTTTCCTATCGACAGGAAAAGCCCGATGGACGAGAAATTCTTTTGAAGAAGCTGCGGTCCTGAAGGTTTTTCTATAGACACACGAATTTGGTAGATGAAAAATCAAGGCTTCGGCTAGGTTAAAAAAAACAGTAGAGGGTGAACTTTGCCTTCCTTTGTGTTTTCTATTAGGACCAAACTCGTAACTGATATTCCACTTCTGAATCTTTTTAGAAAAAAAATTCCCTACTTCTTTACTTACTTGTATCAACGACACATCACCATTCGCCAACAAATTCAACGTAGACAACAACATCCAACCGCTGCTGGTCTCCTCAGTTGTTTCAATCTCCAAAAACTTGACAATCGCTATTGATGCTGCCTCTGTGCTCTGATTGGAGGCACGTTTACGTATCTCGCTAACCATGAGACGTGAAACTTGCTGACAAAATGCAACAACATCCCAAAACTTTTCGCTCATATCTGTTGCTGGACAAGTGCTGAAAACCTGTCGAAGAAGGAAAAGCGATTAAGTATCATAAAATTATTTGGTAACTGAACTAATTACCTTGCAAAATAACGGCAACATTTGATACAATTTCATATCCCTTTCATGCTCGCTCAGTGGCTCCTTGGGATGTGTGTACTCATTAAAAAGTTGCTTAAGCGTAAGTAGGCTCATTTGTATGCGCGCATCTGTGGCCGAAGATATAACATCGTCTCCGGAACGTGTACCGCTTGCCGCTGTAATATTGCCATTAGCTGTCGCACCTGTACCTCCACCGGCGGTGGGTGAACCCGTTGCGCTGCCACTACCACGTAACTTACGCATCACATTCATATTTGGTTGCTTTCGTTGGTGTGGTGTTCACGAAATTTGTTGGTTTGGTGTTTTTCTGTGGCTTCATTAACTACGAATGCGGCCAAACCGCAGCCACACCTAACACCACAGCCCCTTTACGGGCGTTATTGAGTGTGTGTGTGTGCTGTCGACTCCTCAAAAGTTGAATGAAACCTTTGGTTGTTTTTATTTGTGGTTAATGGATTGAGTGTGGGCACGTTTTTCGGTTATTCACAGTGTAATCTGAGAAAGAGTAAAGCATTTGTTTAGTATGTGAAGCAATAGTAATTAAAATTTAGCAAGATTTTCCCACCTAAATTATTGCATTTTTAATACATTTTTGTGTAATACAGCTTAATAGGGATAGAGATAGGGATAAGGATAGTGATAGGAGTAGGGATGAGGAAAGTAAGGGAAATATGGGAAAGGGGTGGGTACAGGAACATAGACAGAAATGAGGATAGATGAGAATGGGAAGGAGCGGCAGAAGAATACTTAGCTAGTATAAAAATAAAAGTAAATATCCATGTGCAAATTTCTGTAGCATATCACTCAGAAAGGAAACATTCAATATCCTTACGGTAAACCACAAAGCTCCCGTCAAGCACTACTACGGCACTCAGTTAATGAAATATGAATAAAGTATTGCTTAAGTAAGAAAATGTAAATGTGAATGAAAATGAAAACAAAAAAATGTGAAAAGGATAAAAAGAACAACAAAAAAGTTGCCCCTGAACATTGAATCGTTTTTGCACAGTAGCCAGATAAAAACATCAAAACAGAAGTAGAAAACTATTTCACTTTCCATTCTGAACACTTTTTTGAAGCTTAGTCAATGATAATCTCCAGCCTAAAGGAAATTGGAGTCTCACATATGCTCTTTAAGGCTAATGGAATAAATTCCGACATTTTTGTGACACAAATTGTAGCAGAATCTCGATCTAGGCAAAGATAGACTTAAGCATCTCTCATTAAGCGCAAAGATATGATACATTTAAAGCTATTCCAGAAAATAACATAGAGACACACATGCCTAACAACCCTAGTTTAATAATATTTGAATTTATGTCACGTATTGGAAATAATCTTTATGTAGTTAAAGATGGACTATAGCAGTTCTTCTTCCACCTAAAAGTATGCTAGATTTCGCGTAAATCTAAAAAGTAACAGAGAGACACAAATGCTATAGATGGTATAGTCTGGTTTGTGGAATTACTATAGTAGGTCTAACAGAAATTTAGAGAAAATTAACCTCCAATAAGTCTATAAAAATTCAAATTTTTCGTATTGTATGTATCCTTTATAAATTCTCATCTATTCAGCAGCCATAGCCAGAGAGAAAAAAATATCAATATACGCTATTTGTTAACCTTATACCGATCTCCTCAAATCTCAAAACAATTTGCGAAGGAGTATCCTTACTTCCTATTCGCCCATCCATCAAAGGAACGATTCGTTAAGAGTCACATAATCCACGCATCTCGTCAACCACCATCCAATGATTCTTCCATGCTTTCATCCATCCATCATCTATTCAAATTCCAACATTTCCTCTTACTTTTTAACATCCTGCTCCATCTCTAATATCAACACATTTAATGACATATTTATGTTAATTTTCCAGACCACCAGCACGAAATGACTTAATTACTTTATGACATGTCTACGTGCCACTGAAGTGAACAAGAAAATTGATTTATGTCAAGACGGCTACAACTAATTTGATTATATAGAGAGTACAAAATGGTTATATACTTATTTTAAAACACTTAGGCCCGATTTTCAGTGCAAGTTTAAACTTAGTTTAAACGGCCGATTTGTATGAGATAAACTCTAGTCAACTTTGTCTGTGGTTTAAACTTGCACTGAAAAACCGGGCCTTAGCCTATCACTGCTCACTCAAGAGTATGTGCCTGAAATAGATTCGCGTGAATGTTTTAATATTAAATATTAAAATGCGCTGCGCAAGATGCTTTTTATTGCAAATATTTTGCATATAAACAGCAGCAGCAGTTATTATAAGTTTTCCTCTTGGTATATAGCTAATCGCTTTTGTAGAATAGATAGATAGTTTTCTCATATTCAAAGGGCAACGACTGAAGTACAGTCTCAAGAAGGCAACTCTTTGTAGCACAGTTCTGAAATTTGACGTACATATACAATCTGACCCGGTTGGGAGCAGATTCAAGTAGATATTAACTACTCTATGAAATGTGGAAACATCTCGTCTAAATTTGAACATCTTTCTCAACTGCAGAAACAATATTATTATTATTATCTTTGTGTAACAATTTCCACAATCTACTACCTCATTGCCCCACTGAACGACAATTGATGTTACTCAATCTTTCATTATTTTTTTTTCACACTCCACCTGTACACGAGTGGGTGACGGCATATTTCTGTTATGATTACGTTTAGTGCAGAAACAGTTGTTGTATCACAGTTCATTAATTATGACAAGCTGGCTGGCTGGCTTATGGAAAAATGTGCTGAGTCAGTTTTAAAAGGCTGTTACTGCATTTGAGAGATGATGAAAACATTTGAAGCGGGGGAATCTCAGCGTTCGAGTACCAATTTAATATTTTGATTTAAAGAAAGATTCGTGATTAGGAAATGCGGCAAGAGGTTAGAGGAATTAAAATATGACAGCTATATCCTACGGAAAGCTTGGTTAGGGACGAGCTTTTGTTAGGGAAGGCATCGGGCCCAACTTGAGGGAAAAAGTTAACGTGGTAGTTAAATCGTTCACACGACATTAGGGTTCGTTTCAGTATAGAACTAGTACTGTCGTCAAATAACTTAGGTCTAGAGTGATCTGAGTAAGGTTCTAAGCCAACACTAGGATGATGAAATATTGCACCAAGAAATCTGAGTTGAATAGGCCTCTTCAAATGCATTCAATTTTTTTTTATCGCCTAGCTATTAAACTAACTTTCTTCACTTGGCTTGCGAAAGAGTTCATAGAACTTTTGTTTTGTATAATTAGTTCTCCAAATTAAACTATAAAAATGGTCGTGCAAATGCTTTCCCGTACATGCAAAATTTATGAGATTAAAAATCACATTAAAGCTCAAAAGCTAACAGAAAATCTGCACAACGTAATATAGTGTCAATGACTAAATAAAATTACCATAAAATAATAGGCTATGCATGATTTTAAAAATTAAATGTGCCCCAATGGTGTAATGGAAGTTCCTCATACCAAAATACATTTCCATGTTTTCCAAAAGCCGCACGATATGCTTACTTTGTTGGTGAGGTACAGAAATTGAATTTAAAAAATTCACGTGCTTTTTTGTTGTATACTAGACACATAAATGCCCCTTTCATGTAAATGAAAAAAGTATACACGCTACACCATACTTTTATTCCTCGAAAAGTTGGCGACATAATGCAATCAACACTCTCAGACTATTTACTTTGCATGCGCTAGTGTCTGTGATATAAGCGAAGTGGGAATTAAAGCGTGATTACGTGTGGTTTGATATGGTCCTACCTAAGGCTATATTAATATATTTGCATGTAGGCTTGACTATAAACAATGTTGAGGAAGTACTTCTAACGGTGAATACACCGAAAACACATGCAATATCATGTGTAGGAAGACAGATAGTATTTTTAAGTACTGTTAGCATTCGATTTAAGGGTTCAGATTTCCATTCCGAAGCACCCTAACCCCTTTTTCTTATCCCACTCCTATTCGTATCCCTATCACTATCCCTATACCTTTCTAATATCTATTCCTATTCGCACAGCCATCTCCATCCATATCCCTGCACCTATTCCTAATACAGGCCTTCTGCAATTCTCAACAGCCTTATAAAAAAACTATTTTTTCAAGGTTGAAGACAATATGGTCTCCACCTTGTATACAGCTCCAAGGAGTATCTACTGAAAGTATCGTTTCTGGATAAACTCCTCCTTAAAAGGTTGTGGTCGAGGCCTTGAGGAAAGAGTCTACACTGGGAGTTATGAACAAATACTACAGCAAAACGTTAAAATTGTACTTCGTCGACTTGCTTTGAATATTTCAAAATCAAATGAAAATAGCGTTATTCTTCCCATCCAACTCTTTACAGTTAGAAACCCGGTAAGAAGTGATTAAAAAGCAGAATCAAACCAATCACCATAAAATGCTTATCGCTCACGCTTTTGAATGACTCACATTGCATTCACGTTTATACGTGATATACATTTTTAATTTTAGTATAATTGTAAATATTTCAGCAACGGAGCAGCAATAAACGTTTAAGTATTGTGAAAAATAAAAACATAGCTACCAAAACCGGCGTAATGCGCAACAAAGTTTAGATAATAAAAGTAGGTGGAATCGTACATATATACAATCTGTATATAGTAGCTATGTGCGCGTTCAAATAAAATAAACAATCCAATGAACGCCAACACATTGGGAAGCGTCAAAAAACACCCACAATGCAATAACAAAAAAAATTAAAAGCACAAATATCGCTTTAACGAAAGTAAACAGTTGACAATTGAAATGAACGAGCATAGGCTAGAATAATAATAAAGCGCGTAAAAAATATGTAAATACATATTTGTATATTAATTAAGCACATAGGGAATACCTGTAGGAAAGTGAAATCCAATAATTAATCTATTTTAGAAATTGCATTAAGAGCAATAGCGTAAAATAAATCTGATCTTCTTCAATTAACCGGGTGTCTCAATTGAAATAGTTTATAGCGCAACTATTTCAATTGAGACACCCGGTTAATTGAAGAAGATCAGATTTATTTTACGCTATTGCTCTTAATGCAATTTCTAAAATAGATTAATTATTGGATTTCACTTTCCTACAGGATTTGATTTTTTTTTTATTTTTTTTTTTTTTTGTATCTAGCTCTTTTTGCTTCTCTTGTTCAAAAGCCGTGAATGTCGATAAAGATTATAAGCTTCATGATGATTTGTCCCACCGGGTGATTGTTCAAAATACGCTAATCGTGTATATCTAGAAAGTTTCAGCTGTAGAAGCTCAATAACTAGCTAACGTAATTGTTACAAACAATTAGAGCTTGAATAAATAGAAATAAAGATTTGATTGTCAAGTTGAGCAACTAAACTGATATTGCTAATTCCACAATGGGTAAATAAAAGCAGATATTAAATAATAATAATTTTGAACGATATATCTGCGACAAATTTAAGGCCGAACTTATTTTCCAATTTGTGGTGTGGAACCCTCGTATTTTTTCTGGAAATTTCAACTACGTGTTTTCTACGAAGGATTCTCGATTTTAGAGTAACTTTTTGTGCTGTTAGTTGTCTAGGGATTTTAAGGTTAAGACTTCAGCATGGTCATGTGATAGGCATCCGAAACCAGCTGGAAAAGATTCTGGAAAATAAGAACATTAACTATGTCTCGAAACTTTTGATGCACATTATTGAACTCACCGAAATCATTGAAACGATTAAAAACCTAACTACTATGAAAATAATTGTCTAGTTACCCAAAAAAGTAGCAACAAAAGAAAACATTCAGCAACAAAAATATTTCGCGATAACTGAACTGAATAATAAAAGATATTGCGAAGTAGCAAACAATGATTTATTTAATCAGCTTTGTTTATGTATGTATCCATTATAAATTCCAAATAATTCAATATTACCTACCCTTCTCCCTAGTCATGAAGACTTCAGGAGACTTTCTTACAAAAAAATTATAGCAATATCTATTAAGGCGAAAATGTATGTATCCATTATAAATTCCCAAAAATAAACGGCAGTCCAGTTCTTAGGAATGCCCACTAATTTGCTGATCTTAAGCTAACATTTTTCCAACCGAAACTGTATGTAACCATTATAAATTCCCAATAATAAACTTGGGCCTTCGAGAGGGCCAGCCATTTTCTGTTCTTGAAGTAATATTTTTTCAACTAAAAATGTGTGTATCCATTAAAAATTCCCAAAAGTCATAATATAACCTGCCAATGAAAAAAAAAATAAAAATTAGTAGTACATGGAAGATCATTTCTTACCACTTAGGCCCGGGTTTTCAGGGCAAGTTTAAGAGTTAAATATAGTCTATGCCTGCAAATGTGTATGAGATAAACTCTAGTCAACTTTTTCTCTGGTTTAAACTTACACCGTAAACGTAATCTAAAAAGATAGTTACTCAAAATTCAATGAAATGTTGTAGTTATACTGTATGTATCCATTATAAATTCCCAAATGTAAACTGTAGTCTATTTCTTCGGAGTGTCCAACTATTTGTTGATCTTGAGCTTATATATTTGCTAGTCGACATTGTATGTATCTAGTTATTATAAATTCTCAAAAATATTACCTGCCAATAAAAAATAAAACAAAAATTATCATTTGTAAAAACATAAAAATAAGATACTTGGGATATTTGCTTATCATTACTTAATTTTGATACACACTTTGATATAGTTACTTATTTTAAAATTAAATTCTAAGAAAAGTAAAAGTCAAATACATTTATGTAATTGTAATCAGTAAATCACAATAATGCCAACCAAGTCACAATAACATAATAACAAAATTGCATTTGAGTACGAAATACCTACTTAGTATGCGAAAAAGTAATGAAAGTTGTAAGTATTGTATCAGTATCTATAAATAACACAGAACAAATAAAAATAATAATACAAATAACCAGACAAACAAAGTGGAAACAGGCCACAAAACTTGTGTTCTTACTGAATAAAGATATGAAATATGAAAATTGTAGGGAAATTAACTGCACAGAATGCAAAATATGAAAACAAAACTGAGCAGTCGTAAAAAACAGAAGAAATTTAAACACCATTAAAGCAAACTGGCAATACGGCGTGCAATTATAACACCTTAATTAGTAAACTAATCTTAAAATACCTATTAATTTTTTGTCAGAAAACTGCAATTTCAAATAAAGAACACTACTCCCAATTTCAAATCGTTTACACGCTTCGGTTTAATTATACAAATTTCACGAATATGCAAAATATGGAAAAGCCCAAAGAAACATTGCTAAAACCATAAAGTTGCGAAAATTTCAAGCAAAATATGACTAAGTGACAAATGAATTAGCGGTCATCACAAAACATTGCGAAGTGTGAAGACCAGCGAAATAAATTAAAAATGGAAATGAATGAGTGAATACGAAAAAGGTCACTGAGCTGCAAAGAAAACAAAGAAAGTTTAGCAGTAAACAAAGCTATTAAAAAAGAAGGGACAGAAATAGGGACAACGGCCGTATTTTTATAGCCGCAAGTAGTGTAATAAAAGCGGCGACTAGTTATATGTTGAACAAACAAAATTAGGTTCATGTAGGTACCCCACCAAACAGCAGCTGCCAGAAATGCAAGAATGAATGAATATAAAAGCAAACTAGTTAATATAGGAACTAGTTGTCTGCCCTGAATGTATAAGTATAAAGCCAATTTAAGTTTCAACTTGCTATTTTCAGAAGTGGAATGATGGTACATACATCAAATTTAGATAAGTTTATACTTACTATGTTCAAAAGTGGAATACTTTCAGACAACGAAAAATAAAATGAAATAAATCAAAGTTGTTAATCCAAATTGACTATAGTTACAACAACTGTCTCAAGTGTTTGTTCTCAAGCAACGATGTGGTTAGACACGAAAGAAGATAACTATAGAAAAGGCCTCATTTTTGGCATGCATGTTTGTAGTTAAGTAAGTTCGTCCCGTGTCTGCTACATATTGTTTATCGCTTAACATTTCATGCAGCATCGCTTCAATGATTTGTTGTACAACACTTCGTTTGTTCATCATTCTGCTGATTACATTTTTTTTAAACTGTTGGTTGCTATTGCTGCCGCTTATATTTGGGTCAAACTAATGACCGACCGCTTGTTGGAAGCGTGTATGAGAAGAGTGTAGCGGTAGCTATGAATGAAATTGCAATGACTTGGCATAGTTAGCTTTTGGACAAGCTAGACTGGTAGGTAGTTATGCAGTATATTTTAGATTAAATTGTAAAAACCTTGACTAAAGTTAGGTTTTAGAATATTTTTTATAGTATATTTTAAACTTGAGAATCTTTTCAAAAGGCTTTTTAAGTTAACATACACAAACACTTAAACCAGGTCAATGTTTTTCCCAGCCATGTCATTCATAATTTTCTAATCTTTTTTACTTTTCTCAATAATTACCTCTTGAACTCATTTATTTATCTACATAATTGCAGCTAAACTAGAAACTAGTTCTAAACTAAGTGAGTTATGATTCAGATGAAAAAAACAACAAAATATACATACATAAATACTGCATACGTTCACATTAACTATTCATAAGTACATACTAGGTACCCAATTATAGGAATAAGAACAAAACTTTTGAGCCAAATCAATTCCAAGGTCAAATGTTATTAGGTAGTTGATACCATTAATGTCGCAACAAAAATTATTTCTGATGGGTTTATTGTGTTTTATGTTTAACTAGTCATTAGTGAGAAATAAATTGGCACGAAAATTAACTTGATTGACAGGCGAATTGAATGCTTTAGTTGGAAAGTGCCAAAAACTTTTTTATTAACTTATTCGGACTTGCCACTTCTGTTCTTAATTGATGTCATCTCTGTTTGATTGGCAATAGTTAATACATACACAAATTTATCAGGAAAATTTATTACCGAATCTACTAAGCAGTTTTACCTGGTAGAAAAAATTAATTATTAATGGACTTGTGACTTTGTAACATGTATTCAATACACCTGTCTCTTTCCCTATCCCAGCACTATCCAACAAACCATGAAGTTAGATTTAGATTGGAGGTACATTAGAGAAATAGCGTCGTTCTGCAATCTCTAATGTTAGATGACGGCTCGAGAAATCCTGGAGAAACATAGCGTTCTCCAACAAAATGGAACATAACTAATTGTCAAATCGAGAAACCATAGTGCTCTAGTCGAGTTCTTTCTCTAATGTGAATTGAGTTTTCTAACCTATCTCTAATCGAATTCTAATGTAGTTCTCTACTATTTAATACGAATTGTCGATTCCGACGGAATAGCTGATAAAACCAAATATTTCCCATTCTTCTTTTTTAGGACCTAAACTTACAGAAGAAATTCGAGCTGCCATTTTTGTCTCTTAAATTTGGAAAAGAGTGACGCCATTCACTTCAGAAGCTTTCCTCGATTAACTACTTACTTTCTAACATTTCAGCCTTCTACCTTTTCCAGAAGGATTGTTGTTGTAAGCCAATCAATTAAATTGCCTTGAGAGAAGTTGAAGGCGAGTAAATAAATCATTGCTCTTTCTTATTATTTTCCGCATGAATAAAATCAATAACCTCGCGCAAGCTGCTCATCTTCTTATCATTTTATAACAGCTTCAGTTATCAATAAGAGGCCATAAATTAATTTGTGTAGCAAGAATTACAATAATACAAAAAGGTTTAAAGTATGTACAAGCCCAAAGTATAGGAAACCCAGTCAACCAATGGAATTCGAAACAGAGTTGAAGCTTATTTTCATTTTAGTCACTTTAGAAATAATCACTAAAAGGTTGTGTTGTTGTTAACATGTGATGCCGAAGTTGACAGTCCTTGGCCGGATATTACCCCGGTACGCTGCGGTACTCCCTTGCGGTACTGCCCGACTGTCGTGGAAGCGATTTGGTATGACCAGTGGAACCTTCTAGGTCATGTCATCCCTCGATCCGTGAGGAAGGAGAAGATGGGTAATGAGAGGTGAGAGGCATCATATCCGTAGATCAACCATCGAGTAGCACGTCAATTACCTACATATGTGCATATTAGTCGCCTCTTACGACCGGTATGCCTACCTCGGGCATATTCTAAACCCCTAACCCGCAGGGGCCATCAATAAAAGGTCATTTGGGGTGCTGATGGCGTTGCAGTCCTTAACCATATACATATAAATTTGAGCCGTTCCGGTGCTTACAAAGGGCTGTGAATACCGGAAGAGCTCTTGACTTGGCTTGAAAGGGGGTTTTATATAAGGGAACCAGCTTAGTTCGGCCACACCTGCTAGGAGTACACATATTTCTAACAGGGGTCACGTTGTAGGTTTCTATAAAGCTCCCATCAGTTCCCACAACTAGGTAGTAGTGAGTAAAAAAAAAGGCCCACTTTCAAGTGAACTATTTTATATATAGGGGTGTAACAGTGGCGTGCCTTCCATATAAGCCGAAAAGCCCGGCTTGCCTAGCTAATCCTCTATGAGCTACAATATGTTTCAAAAATGTATCGTAACAATTTCTTTAACGTTTACATTTGGTTTCACTAACTGCCAATAGCATAAACATATAAATAAAGCTCTTCCTGCCATCTGGCGGCTGATAGCAAAACAATTAACATAACATTTTTTCAGCGCATATGATGGCATCTCTTACTTGCTTACTTAAAATAGCCTTTAACAGCCTAGGCGATGATTGCCATCTCGCTTTTACTTATTGGCTTTTACCTGGCTTTCAAATCCCTTACTAAAATGTCTTTTTGAAGCTACAGTTTTTTTGAATTTAGAAGAAATTTTGTATGCAACTACGAAGCCAGCTTCGTGCTGTTGTTACTATAAGCTTTAAAGCCAAACTGGATATGTATATACATATCTACAATGTTAATGTGCAAAGAGCTCTACTCAAAAATTATTGGCGCATATTTTAAAGTAGAAAAAAAGAATTCAATAGTGGTGATTGCTGTAATATTTTTTTTTTTTTGCTAGGCATTATAAAATATAAAAAATATTTTTTAGGTTTCTTAGGTCCACTTGCACGACGCCGAGTTATCTTTTTAGCTCAGAGTTAATTTGACATTAACTCTGACTTAAAAATATAAATTTTCGTTGTGCAAGTGAGCCTTGGCTTCTGCGATGTATGTAAATGGGAAATAGTGCAAGTAAACCTTTTCCCTTGGATTGGAAAAGCTTAAAAAATCTGCAAAACAATAACTTGCCTATTGAAGAAACCTAAATGTTTTCCCCGTGTGCAAAAGTCGATAAATATCTATCCTGAACTCTTCTTCTTCGTCTGAAATGTTCTTTGGCAGCAGTATGTGCTTTTGTTGGGGTTATAAGGACTGGGGCTTGCCTTGATTGAAACACGTAGGCACGCCACTGGGGTGTAAGAGTAGGTCGCCTCCCCGTTGGTGCACCCTAGGTAACGCTAACTGACCTACATGGCCTACACGGCTAGCTTCTACGCATTGCCGGTTCTATGAGAACGGTACCAGTACTTGTGATGTATCCATCGTACCGAAACGACCCGGGCCGTTTTTTTTTTATATCGACCCGGCCAAGAGCAATACACGCGGGGTGACCCTGTCTGACATTTGGGCAGGGCTACACCTCGTTACAACAACAATAACAACATATGGCCACTTCCAACATCCAGGCCATCTCAACTTTCCCACCTTTCCTTTCTTAAGGAATTTGGGAACCCAATGGTCTTGCCCACAAGTGTTACTTTGGGATGAGTTGGCAAACTTAAAATTAAAGACATTACCCGATTCCTGCTGTACCTAGGGCTCTTTGTTGTTGTTAATAGTAACGGCTCGTATTAATAGACAGTGTCCATAAAAAATGAGATGACACTTGCAATATTCGAAAGCAAAATTCTCCGGAAGATTTATAATCCTTCTAGAGCTGCGATCGGCGAGTACCGCGGGAAACTTTACGATAGGCTGTACGAGCTTTACGCAGCCATAGTATATCGAATCACGGTCCAAAGGTTCCGCTGGTTGGATTATGTTATGCTAATGGACAAAGAAGCTCCAGCGCATAAGGTTTTCCTACCTGAATACGGCAGCAGAGAAAGGGATACGCCACGACTAAACTGGAAAACCAGCTGAAGGATGACTGAAAAACACTCCCCAAAGGAGTCTGGAGGACTGCCTGTGTATCAGTCTGCTACGATTTGATATGACCAAGGCGAGTATGCATGTAAGGGGAGTAAGAGTAGGTCGCCCTCCGTTGGTGCACCCTGAGTAACGCTAAATGACCTACATGACATACACGGCTAGTTTGTACGTATTGCCGGTTCTACGAGAACGGTACCAGTACTTGTGCTGGGCCGTTTTTTTATATCGACTCGGCCAAGAGCAATACACGCGGGGTGACCCTGTATGACATTTTGGGCAGGGCTACATCTCGTTACAACAACAACAACATGCATGTAACTTCAAAAGCCTCATCTCCATCTGCTAGATCCTCGACTACAAATATATTCACCTAGTATACATTCCTCTTTGTATGAGGATTCGCCTCGCATAGGTAAGGTTGACAAATTGGATTGAAGAAGAGCTATGTAGCTTTCATTTGGACCTAAGTAAGGCACTTAGCAGTCTGTGGTCCTCTATCTGAAGATCCCAAAACCTTCAGGGAGTATTCAGGTGGCTAAATAGCACCCAAGCAGGTTTCTCCGCGGTATGTTACGGATATCCTTCTTAGGTACACCCCCCATTTGGTTGACTGTGACAAATCTTCGCACATAGAAACAATCCTCTGATGCGGAAAACTGAAACTTATTGCTAAAGAAAAGTATTACATACGTATAATTAATGTGGATACACACTTTTATATTGTCCTTGCTAGTTTCACCCTCACAGCAACACACACAAAAGCCATTCAGCATTGAATCCTGTGACGTTATCACTTGATTTCAACAGCTTCCTATATACGCTCTTCGCTGTCACGATTAATATGTATTTAGTTGGAAAACATTTTTAATATCCTGTTGCAGGAAACACTCGAGTTTGCTCAAGCTGTGGGAGTGGGTGGTGAGTGAAAATAGTAATCGAGATGAACGATTGTGTTGTTTTTGTTTTAACTTATTGTTTTGCGTTACTGCGTCTCTGCGTCGTGTGTGGGTCGGACTTTGTTTATTGGCCTGCAAAAATCAACAATCGGCAAAGCACAGCTCTGCCTTCGCACTGCAACCCCTTCGACTTGTCGTGACACACTTATCACAAGTTCATGCATGCACTCGCATTCGCATTTTTATTATGGTTTACAAATTTTCCATATTTCCACTTTTCATCAGCTTTTGTTTTTCACTTCGTTACACGATTTTCATCGTATTTTCTTTGACGCACGTATTTTTCACGAGCATTTTCTCTGTTTGTTGCTTTTTACGTTATTTTTTCACCTACAAAACCGTTTATCGATTTTTCTGCAGGTTTTCTGGTGTGAGAACGATTGCTGCCGTGGAGCGCTAGGTAGCAGCTTCACTTTTAGGTACGCGAGCACTGATTGTGGCGAAAATGTAATGCCCCTAAAACACACTTTCCACTTTCTTTACAACTTTAAAAACTTTTCTTTCCGTGAAAATAGCCTCCAAATATTGCAATAAATACTCAAAAATTTGCGCTGCCTCCACTCAATGAAAGGCTGTGAAAATTTTTCAACCACAAAAACACACGCACTCACATTGCAATTACAAATTCAACTCACTCTTTTTTTTTATACACCAACGGTTTCACTCAGCTGCCGTGCTCGTTCTTGCTAATATTTTGTATAGCTCATTAGTTACTTTTTAATTACATTTTGTTAAATTTTCACTTTTGCAAATTTTTTCTTTCAACTTTTGTGTAAACTAGCGCGACGACGCAAAAACGAACAACCAAATCCGTTCAAGAAATCGCGAACAATGAATTCTGACATTTGTGCTTTTTGTTTGACATTCGTTTAACAGCTGTCAGCGCTCTGTTGACGTTTTTCTTTTTTCTTTGTGTTTTGCTATCGTGTTCCATCTTTTGTTTGGCTGATTTAGCGCGCATTTCTTTTCGTTGTTTTGTTCTTTGTTTACGATTTTGGAGCAAAATAAGAGAATTCGACAAGAAAAAACGTGCTGCCAGATGGAAAAAATATGAACAATTTGAGAAATGTTGCCGGAAAGTGTTGCAGAGAAGTGGTGGATTTTTTTACAAAAAAATGAAAAAAATCTATTCCAAACTCATCGACAGAGAACGTCAAATCTACGTTCTCTGTCGTCGAGACCAAAGAAAAGACAGCTGCTGGCTCATCTACTTTTCTTATAGTACATTTACACCGCGCCAAATTTGACGAATTTAAGTGGTAAATTTTGGAATCAATTTTCGTTGCATGTTTAGTTGATTCCAAATTAATTTGATTACCCATTTACATTAATCAATTTTTTTGAAAACTATTTGACGATTGTTTATGTCATTGAAAAAAAAAAAATAAAAAAAATAAAAAAAAAACTATTTTCATATTTCTTTCTGAACACCGCACACAGAACTAACACTGGTTTACAACCAGGCACTCAACAACATCCACATAGGGATGGTGATCAACTTTATTAGCTCCAGCACTATGAATGCCGTCCTGCAACAGCACGCTCTCGTTTTACTCTGATTTGGGTAAGGCAACAAGTGTATCCCTCACTTATCCAGAATGAACGCCGAAGTGCAAAATGTTTACCTGGCAGGGATATGTTTCGCTACAACAAAAACAACGGAAATAGAGACCTAGTAAAGCGCATAAAAAATTATCGGTCATCCTGCCCCTGGATTCTCTAACTGTAACTTTTGAAATTTACATTTTTTTCTTATATACTTTAAGTGGTGAAAAAGTAAAAATTTCAAAACTCACTGTTAAGTCTCGTTTACATTACTCGATTTTTCATTCAATTTCATGTTGATTCTGAAAATTGACTCGTGTCAACGGGTCTTGCAAAATTGCTTGCAACAAAGTTGGTAGCCAGCCGACTTTTGTTCAACTCAACATTCAACTTTTCTACGTTTGTTTACGAACTGACATTCGTAAATTTTTGTCAAATTTTATTGACAAATTTTTGTAATAAATTAAATAATTATTAATGAATTTTTTCTTTTTTAGGCGATTTTTTACGCAAGAGCAGAGCAAAACCTGTGCGGTTATACTATCCAACAAGGTAAGTTCGTAAGGTGCTCCGTTAGGACTTCCGGCGCACTGCACTCACTCAGCTAGAGTGTTCCCTTAGTACTGACTGCTCGATCCCATTAGCACGCTTTCGAAAGAGCTATTCGCTCCTTTTCGAAGCATTGCATTGCCTAAAAAGGTTGCCCCATATTTGTTTAACTGCTGGACAAGGCCTCTGTTTCCGTTGTTGTTGTTATTGTAACGAAGCCTAGTAACGCTTTTGTCCTTAGATGTCATACAAGGAAACGAGCAGTCACAATAGGGTTGGACAAAAGTGAAATTACCTTAAGAAGAGTAAGCTCCGAGGAGCAGTTGAATAAGTGGTTAGTGTCGTGAGGAGAAGTGGCGCCTACCGGGGAAACGTTTGTAACCTTTGGACTCAGTCTGGATAAATGGTTTCATGTTTACTACCAGGGGTAGGTAACATAGTCGGGACGTACCGCAAGGGAGTACCGGAGCCTAGCGGATTGATTTCCGTCCAAGAATTGTTAATTCGCAAACACTTGCGAAACCTTGGGTACAGTTTTTGTCGTTTTAATAACAACAACTGGGTCTTTGCGGCTTTGTATACATGCTGCCGAAAGTTACCCCCAAGGGCGAGGGCCATTCGGGATCAAAGCTCCATCGACGTAGACTTATAACTCCCTATTTGCTTGCGGTGGTGAATATGGTGGGGAGGATTTTGCTGAGGTATTATCAGGCTCCTTGCGGCTAAAAACCGATAGGAGTCGGGAAATAACTATGTATTTATTCTGTTGTGAAAAAAATTTCTTTTTCTATTTTCATTTAATTTTTTTTTTAATGACATAAAACCGTCAAATAGTTTTCAAAAAAATTGATTAATGTAAACGGGTGGTCAACTCAATTTGGAATCAACGGCACATGCGACGAAAATTGATTCCAAAATTGAACAATGTAAACAGGCCTTTAGAGAATCCAGGCCTTGGGTAGGCAATGCTTTTTAGGCTAGTTTCTTGTATTGCCGGTTCTACGAGAACGGTACCAGTACTTGTGCTGTACCCATCGTGCCGAAACGACTCGGGCCGTTTATTATATCGACCCGGCCAAGGGCAATACACTCGGGGTGACCCTGTCTGAAATTTAGGCAGGGCCACACCTCGCTACAACAACAACAACAACAACAACAACTCTAAGGGCCACTTGCATAAGAGCCGATAACGACTAACCGGAGTTTAATTGACGTATTTTGTATGGTTAGCTGTCAAGTTAATCACCGATTAGTCGTTATCGGCTTTTATGGAAGTGGCCCTAAGCCAACAAAATACGAAGCGTTTCCAAAAGGAGCGAAAAGTCCATTTGACCCACTTGAAGGGGAGCCCGAACGGAGTCCTTGCGCCCTACAAGGAAACACTTTTTCCATTATCTGGGTATCTGCGCGAGTGTTTTGGAACGTCATAAACGTATCCTCAAGGAGTCCTATGTTGTTGTTGTTGTTGTTGTAACGAGGTGTAGTCCTGCCTAAAGCGTATTTTTCCTTAGCCTAAATTGTCATCAATATCTTCTAACGGGAGTCCAAGGAAACTAGCAGTTTCAATAGGATTGGACCAAAGGGAGATGGGTGTTAGACGAGTCGGCTCCGTAGAGCAAGTAAATAAGTGGTATTATGGGGGGACGAACCGCATGCCGGACATACATTCGGCACATCAGGGTTCAGTCTGGATATGTAAGAGTTTATTCTGCTACAATATCCAGAGCGTAATTGAGTCAGAGTGACCCTTGTCTCTCGAGGAAGATGACGCTCCTCTTCAGAAATGCGTGGTGTTGAGGTACGCAAGACAATGTTCAGCGGATAGAGCGCGGCCTGATGACCAACTGACTTTGTATGGATATGCTCCAAAGCTTGCTTGCGCACTTCTAGATCAAAGGACGTTGTTATATAATGCCGGATCTCATCAAAATGTTTACGTAAATGCGTCCTTATGGTCCTAGGAGGCGGAGTAAGTTCAAACAGTTGCCTATTGGGGTGCTGTGGTTTACAAAAATTCAATAGTTACTGCTTGTTTAGCATTTCATTATGCTCCCTAACTGGAAGCATTTTCGCCTCATTGTGTATATGAGTTATAGGAGACATAGGGACGCACCCCGTATCGGTTCTGAGCGCGGTGTTTTGACAGGCCTGCAGCTGACTCCAATGAACGTCTGCAAGCCCCGGCGACCATATCAGCGACGCATAGTTCAGGATCGGCCGACCAATTGCCTTCTACGTTAGCAACAACGTTTCTTTGTCTTTACCCCAAGTACTGCCAACTAGTGACTTGAGGATTTAGTCCTATAAGAAACTTGTCTGCATACATTTTTAAAATGCACTCCCCCGTCCTAACGGATCACCTTACAGACTCGTTTGGTTATATGGGACGAAATGCACAGGTTTTACTGTAGGTTTTGGTGTTGAACACGAAAAAGAAAAATAAAAGAGAAACAATTTATTTTTATTTTTTTATTTACAAATTTTTTTTATAAAAATCTGATAAATATTTACATCCCTCAATTCGTAAACAAACCCGGGGGTGTACAGAAGCTGAATGATAAGTTGAACAAAAGCCGGCTGGCTACGAACTTTGTTGCATGCAATTTTGCAATACCCATTGACACGAGTCGATTTCCAGTATCAACATGAAATTGAACGAAAAATTGAGCAATGTAAACGGCAAAAAGCCACCGAAAGAAAATGCATTACCGTGATAATTTAGACACGTGTAGAGTAATAATAATGGAAGAGTCAAGAAGGCTTCTGTCTTTTCCTGGTAGAATTGCTCATTTATTAAAAAAAAAAACTTGTTGAAATTGTTATATACAGCTTTATAATGCAAAAGTTATCACACGTCAATTGCCCATGAAGGTTCTAGCTGGGCAATTCTAATTGTGGTACGCAGACAGGGTTGCTATTTTGAGGAACTGTGGATTGTATTGTTCGGCAAATGAGGTCAAATGTGATGAAATTCCAAATTTGGAAAATGAGATTTGTATGGGAAAAGCGCTAAATTTACAATTTTTCGACAAATTTGCCAAATTTGGTGCAGTGTAAATTTACTATTATGATAAATAATTCTGTGTAGTTAAAAAAAATTGGTACAAAATTTGGTAAGTAAAAATATTATAGTATGGCGTCACTAGTGTCAGCGTTTAGGTGAAAAGCTTTTGATGTGGTGTGTTCTTTTATTTAACATACCACACCATAAGCTTACCACCTATTTTCACCACAATATGGTATTCACCAAAGGTGGATATATATTTAAACAAAACCGAATTCACCTTTTCTGTAAATACCCTGCAGAGAGTGCGCGTAGTAATTGGAAGAGCTGAGGGTGAATTCTGGTTCTATGATATGATAACGTGAAAAAAAATTTGTATGAATTTGAAGTTTCTTTTCACAAATTTTGTATGAAAATTCTTTTCATTTTATCATTTCATAGAACCAGAATTCACCCCCTGGAGATGAGTTGCTAAGGACATGCCAGTTCTTAATGTAGATACAAATATAAAGATGTACCCATATCTAATGGTTAGGTTCAAGTTACTGCCGCAGAGGCACACTTAGGCCAGTTTTGAAAGGCCCGTTCTGATATCACCAACACTAAGGCAGTCAGTCCGGGGACTCGGCCATATGGAAAATGCCTGAGTTGTCGGGATTTTCCAAATAGCGGAATCCCGCGGCTGACACTCCCAAATCAAGTCTTTTATGTCCAGCTCCGCGATCTGGCGTAGGCTACCCAGGAAGGGAACTCCCCAAAAGCGCATTCTCGCGCCGCTTAAAGCCGGGCAGTTGCAGATGAGGTGCTCTACCGTTACCTCCTCCTCATCATCTTTACAAATCCTACAGCATCTTCTCTAAGGCACTCCTAGCATTGCTGCGTGCCTTCCAATAAGGCACTGCCCGGTTAATACTCCTATTAATATGTATGGAGATTTCCCTCCTACTTAGGGAGCAGATGTGTATAGACCTTTTAAGATCACATTTTGGCCAGGTTTGTTTGGATGTCCGGTACCCTGGGGATCGTTGGCTTGCTCCTTTAGCATTAGTTGGCATGTGGCAAGCAGCATACCTAAGCGCTCTTTATCACGAAGAACCTGCTTGGTCGTGTCCTGCCTGGCAAGTTCATCTGCCTTACAGGTTTCTTCAATGTCCCTATGTCTCGGGACCTATTTAGTCTTCACGCGATTTTGTTGGGCTATCTCTTGAAGAGATCGACGACAGCTGAGCGTCAGTGCAGTGTTGAATCAGTAGGAGAAAGGGGATTTGATGGCCGCTTGGCTGTCGCTAAAAGTAACGATATCCTCTCCGATAGCGCGTTTGCTTATAGAGGCCGCGGCGTTCAGGATCAGAGCCGATGCTGCCGCTGTCCGGCATCCTTCCAGATGATGTGCCAAAATACCCAGAATGGCCTTGAGAGCTTCGTTGGGCATTGCCGTTTTTGATTACATATCAGAAAACAAAAGGGTGGGAATTTCGCGTAGGTCAACCTTTGAGCGGGATAACATCTGTGGGTCTGCTTTCATTGCCAACAGTTTTTTCAAATATCTGCTCTTTCTGCTGCATATCTGTGCTTAACAGTACTCCTAACAGCTGTTGCATAGCAGCCTTCTTCAACCTTTAGATTAAAATAAATTCTTAACCCTTTCGCGTAAAAGCTTTCTTTCTTCAATCAAGAATACTTTTTTTTAATTTTCTAACTTTCGTCGCTCAAATCAACACACATACACATCCTCTCGTATGCTTTTCAGCTGCTGTCGTCAATTTAAAAATCATTTACGCTTATCTACATTTCATTATCATATCGTCTCATCACTGAGCTTTCGCAAATTCACACATACAAACGCAAAAATAGGTATACAAGTATATATACTGCAAAGTAGCGATGGCATCTGTTGCAAATCGACAGCAAATAAAGGAAGCCAATGAATCGCGATATCAACGCGTAAACACATCGATCAGCTGTTTTATCCTCATTTTCATGCTCCACCTGTTTCTGTGGCGCTCAATCACAAAAAAAAAAAATTATCCTATATTTGCTTGAAGGCAACACGCGCTGCTCCACATCCTGTTTACGCGAGACGGCGCTCCATTTCAATGTCATTAATATCCTTTTCTGACAGACACTCAGCCGGCTTCTGCGGCAAATTCGTTTAAGCTCACTTTAACCCCTTTACGTTTAAGAGATATACAGACAAAAATACATACTTGGTATGAAACATATGCTGAAGGACGATTTATGTATGAAGAAAAAAAAAAAGTTTTTGTTTTCGCAGGTTAACAAGTCGCTCAAGCACCGGTGTAAAATCTTTAACGTGCGCTAAAAAGTTCCAAAAAAAGCAGCAGCGGAAAGCAAAACACCTGACATCTCCTTTGCTTGCTGCGTCAAGGTGTAAAGCTCAAGTCAATTTGTTTTGGGGTTAATTGTCAGCCGCATCAAAGGAGTGGAAATTAAAAATGAAAGACTGAATAAATGTGAAGTGGGGGTATTCATAATTGTGATTCATGCGCTGGCTACACAATTGATACATTTTTCAATACCCTAGGCAGTATGCAGAAGTGAGTACAATATACATAGTGTATTTGCTTCCTGCACCGTGCCAACTACAGGTGTAAGAGCTGAGCAGCTGCGAAAGGATATGAAGGCAGAAGACGAGTATTGGAGAGTGGTATTGATATCGTATATCTCCATACCAACTGCCAGATCCCTACCTTAAAGTCTCTAAGATAAATTCTGTATCTACCCATCCTTCTCCATTTACCTCTTACTTTTTGGTGGATATCTCCGATACCAGCTGAGATATTGAAATTAATCACATCACTTATTTCAGCATTCATTATCACCTTTCATTTGATACCCATATTGTACTAACACATTTTTGGTCACCCCTGGCGCACATACATATATACATGTGTATGAGCCTATAACTCCGAAACCGCTCGAGCTATGAAAATAAGAAAACCGGTTTCAAATATGCAGACAAATGACAAAAATTCTATAAACTATGGACTATTGAGAAAAAAAGATTGTTATGAAAATCTATTTTTCTTCCAAATTTTTTTTATTATCTGTTACAATTTTTATCAAAAATCACAAGATATGTGGAAAAACTTGCTGACACATATTTTCATAACAAATCACCTATCTACTAAATTTTTTTATGATTTATAAGCCATTCACCCTACATTTACACTTCAACGATATGTTAATGCTCACGAGGGCAGCTTGAAAAGTCAGTGGTTCTCTGAAAGAGAATTTTAATATTCTGTCTGGACTGTCTAACAAATACAACGCAAAGCTGTTGTCGATTTATTTTTAAATAAAAAATGAAACAAAAGAACCGAAATGAAATTAAAAACAAATTCAAAATATCTAAAGTAAAAAAAAATTAAGTAAAAAAAGAAAAAATAATATTAGAAAAAGTAAATAAAACAAAATAAAACAAAATAAAATAAAATAAAATAAAATAAAATAAAATAAAATAAAATAAAATAAAATAAAATAAAATAAAATAAAATAAAATAAAATAAAATAAAATAAAATAAAATAAAATAAAATAAAATAAAATAAAATAAAATAAAATAAAATAAAATAAAATAAAATAAAATAAAATAAAATAAAATAAAATAAAATAAAATAAAATAAAATAAAATAAAATAAAATAAAATAAAATAAAATAAAATAAAATAAAATAAAATAAAATAAAATAAAATAAAATAAAATAAAATAAAATAAAATAAAATAAAATAAAATAAAATAAAATAAAATAAAATAAATTAAAATAAAATAAAATGAAATGAGATGAGATGAAATGAAGTGAATTGAAATGAAATGAAATGAAATAAAATAAAATATAATAAAATAAAATAAAATATATAAAAAATAAAACAAAAAGCAAAGAACAATAAAATAAAATGTTTGAAAATAAAATCAATTAAGAAATAAATAAAAAAAGAAAAAAAAAAACAAAATAAATAATAAAACAAAGTAAAAAAAAATAACCATAGAAAAAATTTAATAAAAACAAGATTATATAATGAAAAAAAAAACTAAAATTAAAAAAAAAAGATTAAAATTAATTTAAAAGAAAAGCTAGAAAATGACAATATTTTATATTAATAGAGAGTTAACATGAGTGTTAGATAAGGTCATGTTTCAACGTTTCGTAAACGTTTTGTTGAATATGTCTGTTGAATTAGGATCAGTGAGAATCTGTTGGTAGAAGTAATATAATTGTTACTGATTTTTCGTACTGACCTCGTAATGTAGCAATTATATTCATAGCTAAATGAAAAATATAGAAATACAGGTGTAAACATTTTTCAATAAACATATTTCCATACTAATGGCTTTTTATGTTCCATGGCACCTGATGCATTTCTAAAGTACCTTTCCGTCCGTTACAACGTTTTTGAGTTTTGGTTGCATTAGCCAATCAAACGGTTCTCTATTTACATGGATATGGCGTTAGTTGCCCAAAAGAACTGTTAATATGTCATGAATGCCAATCAATATGCAATCAATAAAAAAGCGCCATTGAAGAAGGTAAAAAGAAAAAAAAAATCGAAATAATATGGATAAAGTGGCTTTCATGGTGAAGGCCGCTATAGCTTAGAAGGCGCAGGCGCAACGTAGTTCTAGGTAAATGTTTTGATATGTAATGACAGTAGATGAATAAATGTAGGTATCTATGCTTTTTCATAACAATTTACATAATTTTAAGCTTTGCATGCAATGAATACATTTGGGTGCGTCCACTCTTGCTGGGGATAAATTTATTGCATTTTCAACGTTATTTTTTTTTTTTTCCAACAACGGAAGTTATTAGTGAGTATGAGCATAGATATGTAAGTGTATGTGTTTGTCATACATTACTTATGTTACATGTTTATGACTTTTGGGAGCGTTATGCTCGTTTAGTTTATGGCGTTTGTGTGGTGAAGTGTTCATAGAGAGCATAATGCCTACCAAACCCACCTTTTACTCGAAAAAATCGAGTCTGAGCAAATTCTCGAGTCTGAGCAAATGCTCGCTTTAACAATTATCATAACACATCGAGCTTACTGAGCACATTTTTATTATTGGCTCTCAAGGCAACAAAAATATTAATGGCCCCCCCAGTAGCAACTGGCCCGAGTGTCACGAAACACTTAATCTGGTCCTGTGTTTTTATCAGACATTTAAATGATTTCTAAATGAAAATACTGTAAGATAAATTTTGCGCTCTTTTAACGCAAATGATGAGGTTTCAGTTTAACTCATAAAATGTCTTGTAGAGGAAATCGGATATGGAACTATTTATGTAGGTCTATTTTTATGGGCGCTATTGGCGGCATAAACAAAGCGTTTAGCGCATTCACATAATAGGCAAATGGAGACCTCTCTCTGGTTGTTGACATTCGGAAGCATTAGTTGACAGCTTAGATGTCGGTATGTCTCAGCTGTGCTGGCGCCCACGCGTATCCTGCCACCTTTGACACCCAACTCACTTGAAGGCAAATTAATACTGATTTTATGGTTTTGAAATTGATTTTTGTAAATAGGGCCATCTGAATGACGGAAAAATAGAAGTATGCATGAACAAAAATCGATTATTTTCTTTAAGAGAGGATTTTTCAGAAATCGATTATTTTATTTAAATTTGATTACTTTCCCAAAAATTTGTTACTTATCGATTATTTTTAGTAAAATATATTTTTTTAATAGATTTTTCAATAATCGATTATTTTCTTAAAAATTTATTTTTTTACTAATCAATTATTTTCTTAAAAATCTATAATTTTTTGAAAACTGATTAATTTCTTAAAAAATCGATTAGTGACGCAATATGACCCAGAAATCGATTATTCGGTTTTTAATATATCAATTATTTTCTTAAAATCGATTATTTTTCAAATATATATTTTTTCATTAAAAAATCGATTAATCAATTAAAGATGCTTTATAAAAAATTTTTCACAAATCGATAGTTTTTTTTTTAAAACGATTTTTTTTTTCTTTAAAAGTGATTCTCAACAAATTGAGGATCAGTTAGGAAGTCTGCCTATTTAATTTTTTTTTGCGTAGGATTTAAATTTATTTTGTCATAAAATGTGAAGCCAGCAGCTTTTGAAAGAACAGAACTCTTCGCATCCGTCATTCAGAGTCCAATGGCTTGATCAGATTCACGCATCCTCTCGTCACTCCATCCCAATGCAGTGTGAAGTAGATCCCATAGCTCATCTACCGGCATGCCTATGTCAGACCAAGCTTTCTTCAAATACAAAAAATCTGGATGTTGGCGGTACAACTTTACAATAGCTTCATATTCGTAAGTTTTGGTTGTGCGAACTGCGCGCTCCAAATACCAATCTTTACGCTTCAAAGTTTCAAATAATTCGCGCAGCTCCCTTCTAGGTAAAACGTCGCGAATATTGTGTAGAAGACCACGCAATCCCGAGGTCACTTCATCTCCTACTGCTACTTGTTGCAACTCTGCCTTATTCTTCAATACTTTAGACAATTCCGAAAGTTGTAGTAAATCCTTTATCAAGTCGCTGTGTAATTTTAAATCGAAATTCATTTTATAACAAGCGAAATCGTGAAGGCCTTTGAATTCGCGCGATTGCGTTAAATTCGCAACGCGTTGACGGTAATCGGTCGAGTTCAAAAACTTCATCATAGCATGCACTTCGCGATCGTTGGCAGCGCTGCGGACAATACTGCGAATTTGTTCGAGTGGCAGAAGCTGCTTGGCTTGAGTAAAAAGATTGCGTACGCCCAAGCCGTTAGGTGCATCGCAGGGAGCCAGGTTTTCTGTACCTGAAAAGATAAAGCTATTAGGACTTTAAGTTCAAAAACGAGAGCATGAGAAACTTACCCTGTGCCTCGTTAGGAAACATAGGCGCCATTGGATTTGTGTTGACCACAGAAGGAATTGGTTCAAGCGTTAGGGGATCGCGATACCAAACCGGCTGAAGCTTATCTTGTGGCGCTGTCGGATTTTGAATCTCTTGCAAACGTAATGGATCCCCTGGTTTTGGATCGCTATCCCAAACAGGCTGCCAATTGATTCTTTCTTGCGGCACAAGTTGTACCCCATTGGGTATCTCTATCTGGCAACAGCATTTTTCCAAAATTCCACCAATCAGCAAAAGCACATTCAAGCAAAACAGCTTCATATTAAAGTTCTTAACTTCGGCTATTCTTAGCAACTCAAAATTAGTACTGAGTATTTTGTAACTGTATGTTCACTTTGGGAACTGCAAGCTAACTTTGGCTTTCCTCAATTATCGCACGCTTTTATATGAATCATCCTGTAGGTCAGTGTGATCTTCGCGTTGCTAATTAAGATCAAGTCAATATTTGGTTATTCAATGTTTAATAAGAACCTTACATGGCAATGTAGGTGAGAAGATTTTATTTGTAGTTTGTTTTATTTTTAAGTTTATTGTTATGAAGGTTCTTGTTTTAATGAGTAAATAAGTGAGGTGGTACATAGAGAATAATGAGCTGGGAATGGATAAGGATTGACCGTGATTTTGGTTGAATCAACTTATATTTTGGTTGAATCAACAGATATTTTGGTTGAATCAACAGATATTTTGTTTGAATCAACAGATAATTTGGTTGATCTAACTATATTTTGGTTGATATGACCAAATCACTGTCAATTCTTAACTATCGTCAGCTCAATTATCTCTGTGTGTATATTTGGGTTAAAACCTGAATTTTATTTTAGAGACAGCCTTTGAGGTGTGAAGAGCTCAGCCGGGCGAAGTTGAGATACTCACACTCTGCTCTTTAAAAAACCTATCATCAGATGAGCTTAGTTGAACTTGAGCTTCAGATGAACGCATAGCGATTAGACCGGCCAGCAGGGCCCCAATAATTATTTAGCTCACACAAGCTTATCTCTACATATAATAAAATTGTGACAGGTCGATTGGGGGAAGCATTATTAAGCGAGTAGAATCCAAATCAACCATTAGAAAAATTTTTGTGTGTCTGTCTGTCTGTCTGTCCTTATGTTTGTGGCCGTATCACTCTGAAAGTATGGAATGGACGCACAACTTAAAATTTAAGATATTACTTTTTTCGATATCTCAACCGGTTTTGGAGTTATCGCCCAATATGACGACCATGTCTGTCTGTATGTTTGTGGTCGTAACACTCTAAAAGTACTGGATGGAATTGAATCGTTGGATTGCTAGACGCTCAACTTAAAGTTTAAGATATTATTTTTTGCGATATCTTAACGGGTTTTGGGGTTATCGCCCAATATGTGGACCAGGGGTGACCAAAAATGTCTTAGTACAATATGGATGTTAAACGAAAGGTGTCAATGAGTGTTATAATATGCGATGTGATTCATTGAAATATCTGAAATGGTTAGGGAGATATCTTGAAATTTCGATAGCTCGACCGGTTTCGGAGGCATCGACGAATATTTCCACAAAAATGTGTTAGTATTATACGCATACGAAGTCGCGGGCACCAGCTAGTAAAACAATATAACAATAAAAAATAAATAAATATGTAAAAAAAAAATAAAAAAAAATAAAAGAATGAAAGATTAAATAAAAAAAAAAATAAAAAAGTTTATCAAAAAATTAAAAAATCAGATAAAAAATAAAAATAAAAACCGAAATTAAAAAAAATGAAATAAAAATAAATAAAGAAAAAAATAAACTAAAAAAAAACAGGAAAAACAAAAATAAAATAAAATAAAAGATATTCTTCAATAAAAAAAAAAATTAAAATAAAATAAAACAAAAAGAAATAAAATTAAAAAAATATAATAAAATAATATAAAAAAAACTAAAAACAAATAATAAAAAATATTTAAAAAAAAAATAAAATAAAATACAATAAAAAACTAAAACTAAAAAAAGGAAAACAAACATTAAAAAAAAATAAAAAAAATAAAATAAATAATAATTTCAAACAAAAAAAAAAAAAAGAAAAGATAATTAAATAAAATAAAATAAAAAACATTTAAAAAATCAAAAAAAAAAAAAAAAATAAAAAATCAAATAGTAAGATAAAAAATAAATAAAATTAAAAAAATAAAAGTATAAATAAAATAAAAAATTGAAAAATAAAATAAAACAAAATAAAATTAAATTAAAAAATATAATAAAAAAAAAAAAATAAAAAAAATAAAATATAATAAAAAACTTTAGTAAAAACAAGGTTCGGTTAATCCGAATATTAAATACCCAGCGTTAGTTCCCATATGATTTTCGAAATATTTCGAAGGATTCATAAAAAATAAGAAAATAAGACTTTATTTGGGTCAAATTTTTTTATAAATTGTTTGCTGGGTTGAGCTACTTCGGCCTTTCAATTTAAATGACAACAACAATTGTTACATTTTCTTCCTTCCGCGGCTTCTTCAAGGGCGCGGAAGACGCCGAAACGCGTAGGAAGAAAATGTAACAATTGTTGTTGTCATTTAAAAAGTAGCTCAACCCAGCAAACAAAAAAAAATAATTTAAATTAATTTAAATAAAATAAAAAAACTACAAAAAATTTAAATAAAAATTAAAAAATATATATAGTAACTAAAAAACTTATAATAAAATAAAAAGGATTAATTAATAAAATAAAATAATAAAACGAAATGATATGAAATATTTAATGAAAAATTCAAAATAAAATAAGAAAATTAAATAAATTTTGATGAAAAAAAATTAAAAATTAAAATTCAATGCCGTCTTTAGCCACCCCTGTAAACTAAATTACCTAAATAAACTCTCGTATTATTTTGTAACGAGTCAGTTTTTCCATTAAGAGATCACCGCATATCTATTTTCGTAATCCCTTTTTAGCGTCATGCTGCGTCATTGCAGCATATAAAAATATTCTTAATGTTCTATGTACGTCCTAACGCAACATTGCTGTTAAGCAACATTAATTTTTAAATTACCTACGCGTAAGCACGCATGTAAATTAAGACTAAAATAAACATTTAATTAAAATCATGACTGCAATGTTTATAATCAAATCAACTGAAGAATGCGTTCAGGGTCAAAATCATCTAGTCAAATGGAGTCTGGACATCTACTCCATTTATGAAGATGTGCATTAAGGAATAAAAGTATGTATGTAGATTTGTGATTCTGGAATGGGTTTAATATGATGCGGAATCTCGAAACTCGGAATTTTACAATTTCTAATTAAAATTAATTTTTTTTTAATGTTATATTATTTTATTTTATTCTATTTTATTTATTTTAATTTTAATTTAATTTAATTTAGTTTATTTAATTTTACTT
>CAXKVI010000003.1:120269622-120297122 GCA_964058755.1 Campiglossa producta
ACGTCATACACATTTAACATGATCCACCAGTTGCAACATGCGAAACAACAACAAAACAACAACAACAGCGCGCCAAAAATAACAGCACCAGCAAATTGTGCAAGCTGTAGCCAGATAGTCGTCGTTTACTTTGCACAACAATGCGTACCACTAAATAGTTTGAGGTAGTTGTTGTTGTTGCTATCTGTCTATACGTTGCTCGTATATATCGCCAGTAGCTCTTCTTCACCTTCGGTAACACTATTTAGTGCTGCCAGTCAACCACCCACCCATACACCTTTTGTGGCTCATCCATTACTTGATGTGGTAATGCTTGGGTGGTTTGAGTGCTTGAGTGAGTGGCATTTACAGACGAAATGCCAAAGATAAACAACCATGGAGATTTGTGTGAAGGAAGACCCAGTCGGGAAATAAGTTTGACAAGGACTAGTGCCTTTTAGGGGGACTACTAGACTGCGCAAGACTGAATTAATTTAATTAATTTTTTTTAGTGGAGATACCAGCATCCAACAATACAAGTTATTGGTATGGTGACGCTTTGTCCATTGCTGAAATGTCGACGGCATTGTGGTTGTATTAAATGTATTTTTGAGAAAAATTTACACACCTACCCGCAGGACAATTCTTTTTATTTTATTTTATATTTATTTTTTTTATTAATTTAATTTTGTTTTATTTTACTTTATTTTACTTTATTTTATTTTATTTTTTTTATTTCATTTTATTTTATTTTATTTTATTTTATTTTACTTTTTAAAGTTATTTAATTTAATTTAATTTTTATACCTTTCATGAACATGAAATGGTATTATAACTTTGGTCCGATGTTTGTAAATATGAGAAGAAGAAGAGATAGACCCATCAATAAGTATACCGAAATGATCAGGATGACGAGATGAGTTGATTTAGCCATGTCCGTCTGTCCGTCTGTCTGTCTGTCTGTTTGAACGCAAACTAGTACCTCAGTTTTTGAGATATTTGGCTGAAATTTTGTATGTGGCCACCATTTTGTAATATAGGAATCATTTGTCGGAACCAGCAAGATCGGACCGATATTACATATAGCTCCCGTACAACCGATTGTTCCGATAAACGGATTTTGGGCTATAACTCCTGTAATTAAACACCTAGGAACGTCAAATTTTGCATTTCATTTCATTTTATTTTATTTTATTTTATTTTATTTTATTTTATTTTATTTTATTTTATTTTATTTTATTTTATTTTATTTTATTTTATTTTATTTTATTTTATTTTATTTTATTTTATTTTATTTTATTTTATTTTATTTTATTTTATTTTATTTTATTTTATTTTATTTTATTTTATTTTATTTTATTTTATTTTATTTTATTTTATTTTATTTTATTTTATTTTATTTTATTTTATTTTATTTTATTTTATTTTATTTTATTTTATTTTATTTTATTTTATTTTATTTTATTTTATTTTGTTTTATTTTATTTTATTATATTTTATTTTAATATAATTTATTTTATTTTCTATTTTCTATTTTGTTTTATTTTATTTTATTTTATTTTATTTTATTTTATTTTATTTTATTGTATTTTATTTTATTTTATTTTATTTTATTTTAATTTAATTTATTTTATTTTCTATTTTGTTTTATTTTATTTTATTTCATTTTATTTTATTTTATTTTATTTTCTTATATTTTATTTTATTTTATTTTATTTTATTTTATTTTATTTTATTTTATTTTATTTCATTTTATTTTATTTTAATTTATTTTATTTGATTATATTTTATTTTATTTTATATTATCTTATTTTTTAATGATTTTATTTTATTTTATTTTGTTTTCTTTATTTTAATTTATTATAAAACAAAATTTTTTTTTATTTTACCTTTTTAAGTTATTTAATTTAATATTTTTTTAAATGTTTTTTATGTATTTTATTGAACTTTCATTTTAATTTTATATATTTTATAACCATTTCCTTGGGAATTGTTACCCGTTAGTGCTAGTACTCTCATATGTAGACTTTTACCAATTTTATGCGTTAGTTATAACTAGTTTATAGGTTATTGCTACCCAAAAGTTGTATACCTATGGGTTAGGTGTACCTACTGTATAGGTTATTGCTACCTTATAGTGCTGTTAGTTATAACCACTTCATTGATAATTGTTACCCTTTACCTACTTTATACGTTACTTAACATGAAGTATAAACTTTAAACCACTTTGTGGGTTAGTTAGTGGCAGCACTATCTGGTAACAATATATTATAAAGAAGTTATTTTTTGGATTAACCCATACACGCACCGACTAGTGGCTTGCTTATGAAAACATATGTGTCTGTGCTTTCTAAATTGAGCTTTATTTGCTTTAATTAACTTGATTTTAAAAATAATTTTCGCGCTCATGCAATTCGTGTTAAACTAAATAAACAAATTTAACCCAAGATGGCAAAAGTTAAAAAAAAAAATAATTGAGAAAAAAAGGAGGGCCAAAGAATTATTCTTTCGAAAATGTTGTGTGTTATTTGTGGCACATTTGTGTAAACAACAGCTGGGCGCATTTATGATACAAGAATTTACAGAAAAATGGGTGCGTGGAGACTAAAAATATCTAAGAACACCTTTTTTTTGGATTTTTTTTATATAAAAATAAATGTTGAGTGCATCTTCGTTGACTGCTGACATGTACGCGTATGTAAGTCAGTCACTCAATATTAATATAATGAAGTTGATTTAATTTTATTTTTAGCTTTTCCACGCCGTTGTTTAGTCTTCAAATAATTTTTTGTGTGTTTGGTACGTGCCTTTTTTCGTATTTATTTGTGAGAGGGTGAAATGATTGAAAAAAGGGGGGAAAATCTAAATGATTGAAAACGTATTCATTCGAATTTAGTTGTCATGTTTTTTTTTTCAAACATGAGTCAGGGGATTTGTAGAATTCATCAGATTTCTGTTTGTGTTAGAACTATTTCAATTAAAAAGCTTTTTTATTGAGTCATTAGTGGCTCGGGTTTAAGTGGAAATATGTAGACATTCTTAGTGGTTTTGTAAGGATGAAATAGTAATATATTACATAGTTTTTCGTGGAGAGGGAATTTAAGAGAAAAGTGCGTCGGTTTGGAAAAAATTCTACGAGGGTTAATGTAATAGTACATTTACACCGCATCAAATTTGGCAAATTTAAATGAGCCAGTTCAACACCGTTTACACTGGCAAATTTGCTGTTGGCTTCACCTTCCCTCCCTTTATTTTTATCCTTTTTTTTGATTAATTATTTTGGTATATTTAAGTTTACTAAAAATTTGACATGTCATTTCTGAATATCTTAATAAGCTTATGAATAAATATGCGCATGAAATAAATAAAAATTTGTTTATAATGTAGGTGGAAGAGGTATTAACAACATACCATTGTAGCTGAATTTCACGTAACTGTGCTTAACTTTCTTATCTGACTGAAGTTTTTTATTATTGTTTTGGTTTGATTGTCTGTTTATCGGATTAAAAGCTGCAATCTTTTTTTATACCTTGTTGCGCTTACTAAAGAGGGTATTAAAAACTCGTTTGCACAAAACTTGAACAGCATCGAACTGAACTAAGCGAAGTAAATATATATTTCCATAATGATGGTATTAAAAGTCATAACTCGAAAGATGTTTAATTTATCACACTGGGTGAGAATGGGTTAATGTATCTAATGACCAAACCCCTCTTTTTTTTAAAACATGTCTTCAAAATTTCGAAGCATAATACCATTTTGAAGATCACTTACTTATTGTAACCTACCTGTACGATTTTCCCAAACAAAACATAATGTACAATTTTCTCTCAGGACTACCTTATCTTATCATTTTAAAGGAACCATTCCTGTACATCAACTACTAACTCGAAAACGGCTCCACCGATTTGAATAAAATTTGATGTGAAGATAAAGTACTACAATTAAAGGCTTTCTACCTAGGTGTTTCCACTAAGGATGTTTCATAAAGTTGCCACCTTTTTCAAATTTTTGAAAAATTTATTTAAGAAAAATAAAAACTACCAACCAGTTATTATTATAATCCTAACAAGATTTTTGTGCCGACCTTCTCTTCCAATTTGGGGTGTTCGGCTTGCAATATTTTCCTAGAAATTGGTATGGCCTACAGTTTTTTGCCGACTCTAGCCACAGCTCTTTTATTTGAGATCTTAAATTTACATACAAAGAAAATATACAAAAACTAATAATTTTTTTTACCAGGTGGCAACCCTTTTCAAAACATGTTTGACTTTATGCACATCTTTAGGCTGAGCCTTTTTATTTGACATCTCAACTTAACAAATAAAAAAAGTACAGAAAAAATTACATCTTTTACTAGGTGGCAACCCTTAACCTCCATGCACATCTACAGGCTAAACTCGTTTATACAAACTATGATAAAGTACTAATTTTCAGGCCACTGCCTTTCATATGACTAAAATTTAAAATAAAAAACGACCTATTTAATACAAAAAAGATTAAAAACAGGTGGCAACCCTTTTCAAAAAATTGTATCTTTCTGCACATCAATTTAACTTTAGAAATCAAGCAAAATGTGCCGGAAAAAATTATTATTTTTTTGCAAACAGGTGGCCACCCCTTTCAAAAAAATATATTTAGCTGCACAACTACACATTCCGCTTTTTGGTTTGCCACCTCTTTTTCGACGGTGCATCGTACTAATACTCTGCCCAAAAAAAATACGCAAACATCATGATACGCTCTTCTAAGTTCTGCCAGTGCGGATGTTTTGACAAGGTGGCCACCTAACTGATTTTTTGAATGAAATGAGATAAATTACTTATGAAGGAAAGCCCTTTTATGTTATATTTCAGCAAATATTCCTAAGAGTTACCAAAAAGGGTTGCCACCTTATCCTATCATACTTAATATTTTGCATATCCGCTGTCATCCCAAAACGACTTAACCCCTTTCTGTAAAACTTGTTATACAATTTATCTGCTACAAGCTACAATCTAAGCTATTTTGATGAGGTGTTGCCACTTGGAATTTTCTTTCGGGATTGACAGCTATCTAAAATTCCTTACTGAACACTTTCCAAATTTTCATGTATTATGTGGTAAAACAAAATATTTCGCAACTGAGTATAAAATACGCTTTTTCATGCTTTCAAAAGCTTTTTTATCTTGATACTTTTTTATGGCGACATTTCAAGTTCGCGTAGGTAGTTTTGTGTTCCTTTTCTGCTCCAGTTTTTTTATTATCATTTAATGTTTCAATAGCGATTTCGTTTTCTAGGTCAATTATAATGAAAACAGAACTGTTAACTATTATGAGAAGCTTTTGACATAGCTCTAAAGTAAATGACCCTAGAGAGCGTATCTTTTTTACAACTTTCTGCTGAGCTAGAGTCTTGCGAAATATGGTTCAGATTTCAATGTAGAACAAAGGTAAAAAAAGCCCGCTAGGTGGCGCCATCGTATCTATTACGCTGCTAGAGAAGCTCAGTACCGATTTGTATTATACCATCTCCCTCCCACATTCTTTGGTGTATATACAAAACTCTCTGACTGAATCATAACAACTCATCTAAATGTTGAGTAACAACCTTGTTAAACGTACTCTCATAAAAAAGTGATAACATCCGCTAAAACGGTTACTTCTCACGTAACTCTCACACTCACACAGTTGTATGTATGGCTGCGTATTTTTGCTGGTCACTTTATCTCGACTGCCTTAGAATTAAATGGTTAAACGTTATACTTATGAATTTGCATGCAGTTATTTGCGTACTTCCACATCTGGTTGCGAGTTACGGTACATGAGTAGATACAGAGGTACTTCAACATCCGCTACAACAACAACAAAAAACATAAATAAAGCTGTTAAAAAGAATGCGAACAATCGCTGGCATCTGGGTTGTGCTGGGCATCTGGTAGCTTGTTCAAGTCTTGTTTTTTTTTTGGTCTGTTGTTGGAGCGTGCAAAGTTGAAGCGGAAATTATTATTAATTGCAATGTGCAGTTATTCTACACATAAGGTACTTATGTACATATGTAGTATATTTAACTCAAGCTGAATATTTATATTTTTTTATGTTAAATGATCTCAAAATGATCCCATAATGACCCGCCAAATGATCCCATCATGACTCTAAAATGATACCAAAATGATTCCAAATTACACCAAAAATGATCCTAAAATGTTTCCAATACGATCCCAATATAACCCCCAAATGATCCCAATATGGCACAAAAATGATCCTAAAATGACCCCATAAAATGTCTCCAATTTACCAAAAAAATTACCTCAATATGACCAAAAAAATTCCAAAATGACCAGCAAATGATACCAATATGATCCTAAAATGCTACCGCGAAATAGACGAAGGGGTGAGAAGAGAGGGGAAGAGTACACTTGAAAGCGTACCGGCAACTTGTTTCAAGTTTTTCTTGCTATCTCTTTTACTTCTCCTTGTTCGCACGTATTTTGTTTCATAATTGTTTTCAGGAAAAATTGACAAGTGTAGACACGAATAGAAAACACAAAAGAGAACGCCAGCAGAGTTGAATTCAACAATTTCCAGCTCTGAATAATACCCACTACGATGATTGCAATTTCGATCTTGCTGAAGGATCTTGTCAAACCACTTTGTATTGTGTTGTTAGAATTTTTTTTTAAGGAGTAATTGAATTCTAAAGTAATGATTACTACCCAGCTCTGAACAATACCCACTACGAGGATTGTAATTTAGATCTTGTTGAAGGAACTTGTCCAACCACTTTGTATTGTATTGTTAGACATTTTTTTAAGGAGTAATTTAATTCCTAAGGTAACGATTACTACCCAGCTCTGAACAACACCCATCACGATGATTGCAATTTCGAACTTGTTGAAGGATCTTGCCAAACCCCTTTGTATTGTATTGTTAGACATTTTTTAAGGAGTAATTTATTTCCTAAAGTAATGATTACTACCCGGCTCTGAAAAATACCCACTACGATGATTGCAATTTCGATCTTGTTGAAGGATCTTGTCAAACCACTTTGTATTATTGTATTGTTAGAATTTTTTTTTTTAATTTTCCTAAGTTTAATTTAGAATTTATCTTATTCAAAAATTGTCGCAGATTTAGAAGTGAAACCTCTTATACCTTGATTATGTTGTACATCTTTTTGTTGAGTTCTTTCAACTGAACTTTGTAATACATATTTATATTTTTAATTCTTAATACTAAGTGGGTATGAATAAAAATTGTTATTACAATATTTTACAAGCAAAAAATGTTTTTTTTTTCTTTTGTATTCTTTTTATTGGTCCTCTTAGTTGGCAATTCGTCAACAGCACTGCCGCCAATTAAACGTTGAAACATTGTTTGTTATTAACATATGGTTGCTTTATAAGGCTCATTCAAGTGATGAGATTTATTTCCATAAGCCATTTTTTCAAATGAACTTGTTTTTTTTTTTTTTACTTTGCTTTGGCTTTTTGCTCAGTAATTGTTTCTACTGAATTCCGCTTTTGAAATAATCAGCTCATTGTGCTCATTATGGTCATTACGTAGGGGTTCCACGGTAAAGTATTAACTCATATTATAATATTTTTTTTTATATATTTAATAAATCTCTGTTTTTTCGAGTTCAATTCAAGTTTTATTTTATTACATTTTTAATTGAAGGTTAAATTGAGTTTCTGATTGAGTTATAGTAGGTGTTTGTTTTTGTGTAAATATGTATTTTTATACCTACATGTATAGTGGGCGAGAGTGTTCTGAGATGATCTTGCGTTACTCTCATACATAAAACTGTAATTGATTGCTCTTGCTATGATAACACTAACTAAGCGACAATAGTCAGCTTAAGTAAAGCCTTTTGTAAGCTCATGCCGTAAAACTCAGCTTTCGCCTACAAATTAATCGATTCATTAAGTATGCGACATATGATATGACATCGTATGATATGACATCATATGATATGACATCGTATGATATGACATCATATGATATGACATAATATGATCTGACATCATATGATATGACATCATATGATATGACATCATATGATATGACATCGTATGATATGACATCATATGATATGACATCGTATGATATGACATCATATGATATGACATCGTATGATATGACATCATATGATATGACATCGTATGATATGACATCATATGATATGACATCGTATGATATGACATCATATGAAATGACATCGTATGATATGACATCATATGATATGACATCGTATGATATGATATGACATCGTATGATATGATATGACATCGTATGATATGATATGACATCATATGATATGACATCATATGATATGACATCATATGATATGACATCATATGATATGACATCATATGATATGACATCATATGATATGCCATCATATGATATGACATCATATGATATGACATCATATGATATGACATCATATGATATGACATCATATGATATGTCATCTTATGATGTTACATCATATGATATGACATCACATGATATGACATCATGTGATATGAAATTATATGATATGACAACGTATGATATTACATCATCTGATATGCGTGCAGACAGCGTAACTTTCTTGGATGACCTCCCAGCGCTAAGTTGTTTACACATCAAAAAAATTTTCTCGAGGCACGCGCCACGATAGCTACTAGATGTTTAGATACTTACAAAAACATAATTTATTTAGATTACCAAACAAACAGGTGGCATTAACAAATGAGAAAATGACCGCTGTCTCTCCAAAAAAAAAAAACAATAACATCCAATCGAACGACACCAACGCACTACAACAAAATATAATCATAAAAACATCATCAAAAAGGAAAAAAAATCCAATAAAAAGGGCCAAACAGATGCATCAAAAGATAAAGAAAATCAAAAATTTTTAATCGAAAACACACCACGCAAATTATGCAAATTCAGACGCGTGCCTATGACAGTTACAATGCAAGTCACAAGTCGCCATTTACATATGTTAATAAATCGAGAAGCTGGTGTAATCTATGGTATAGTAAAGTGTGAGCAAGTGGATGGAGGCGTATGAGTTATGTGGGCGTCTCTCAAAATTTATAAATTAGCGGAAGCGCAGGCGTTTTAGGACAAATGCAATCAATGGAAGCGATAGATAAGAATCGTTGAGATTAACGGAGGGAAAGACAATGAATTATGTGTTGCAATCAGGTGCAGTACAAAGAAGAAGAAGAAGAAGATGGATATACTAATGAAATCACTTTGGTTTTTGGAAGATTACTATGAAGATATTTTTAATATTGCTCGATTTTCTAGGAGTTGGTATGACTTAAGTTCAGTACCTGGGTGAGCGATCTTGCTTGGTGCTATCAATTTAGCGCTAACTTTACTTACCTAAAATGATCCCAAAATGACCCAAAAATAATCGCAAAATAATCCTAAAATGATCCCAAAAAGACCCTTAAAAGTTCCCAAAATGATATGGAATTGAGCCCAAAACGACCCAAAAATGATCCGAACAGGATGCAAAAATCACCCCAAAATGACCCTAAAATGATCCTAAAATTATCCAAACATTATTCCCAAATGATCCCACATACAACCTTAAATGTACCCTAAAATGATCCCAAATTATCCAAAAATGTTCCCAAAGTAATCCTAAAAAAAAAAAAACTAAAACGACCCCAGAAAACCTTCAATTTTTTCCAAAATGACCCAAAAATTTACAAAAATATAATGCAATAAAATTAAAAGTGTAAATAATGACCAGGCAAAAAGTAAAAAAATAAAAAATCCAAAAAGTTTTAAAACCAGACAAACGACTGGCTGGCAAATAAAAAATTGATGACGTCAGTTAAGCATAAACAAATTAATGTTTTAGTACCAGTTACGCCAACAACGTTTACCCACCTCTGTGCCTGCAGTTTTATGTTGTAAACAACAATAACTAGCAAAACAGCAGAAGTGTGCCATCGAATTGGTGCATTTGTGTGTGGGCGCTTCCGTTTTTTCGTAATCCAATAAACAAACAAAAAAATTTTAAATCAACGCAGACTCATCTCAATTTAATGTTTTTGCCTAAATTTTGGGTTTAAACTGCAGTCTGCAGACTTTGTTGATTTAACTTGAACTTGCCTTTTTTACGCGAAACGCGCCTAGAATTGTGCTATAAAAAAGAGTTATCATAAAAACCTAATGACAATAAACTACCTACGAAAACATTAATATTATACTCGTCACAGCCTGGTGTCAACTGAAAAGCGCTCAAGTCAGACTTAATCACTTTTGCCAAGAAGCGGCACTTTGGTCTTAGTAGGCAACCCAGAAGCTTAGTACTCTCTCAATCAAATACCTACCAAGCTCTGAAGTTCTCTCAATAGGTCTGACTTACATACAACCACGAACAGTGTCGAGAGAAGATGAGATGACCCTTGAAGTATGCGAGACCAAAGTTTTCCAGAAAATGTATGGCCCAAAAGAAATTTAATGAAACCCCGCTAGTACTAATATGGCTAGATCATGGTATGTAAATGAAGATGGAGGATGGATCATGCTTCGAATGAGATTACAATAGGCTTCTGCTGATCTAGTGAGGCTTGTAGAGTCACCACTACCCGCCGAACCTTTCAACTGCTTTAACTAAGTGAAAGTGTTAGGCGGAAGTTGTCATTTTGGTAGCGTTGCATACTTTTAGGCGTACATGGAAACTAAATAATACAGCTTCCAATACATTCTCTCGAAGTTTTTATATTTTTCCACAATTCTAGTATTATGTAAAGAGCATGGTACAGGTAACATTTAAATGTAGCATACTTTTAGGGGTACTTCTTGGTCAGAAAAACAGCACAGGGTGTATCAGAGAAATTTGTATCATTTTTTTATTATAACATATTTTTTTAGAAAGTAGCCATAATTTGATTTCGACACCTGCATCAGATTTGATATCTACATTAGACTGGGGTAAAAATTCAAAATTTCGTTTGTTCAAAAACTATATTGATCTTCTTTTTAAGAAAGGTGAAAAAAATTAATTAGATTTACAGACTTTACCTCATATTTGGTATAAAGACCTGAACATACCTAAAATTTTTTTTGGATATTTTCTCAGACTAGCCCTTTTCTAGTATTCTAGCCTCAAACATTGGCATGTTTTTTTTGGATTTTCCGATTTTGGTTTGAAAATTTGCGTAACATGAAAAATCACCATCGACATTTTTGGCCCAGTCTAATCTACATATACATATGCGTCATTCCAGGCCAAATCGACATATATTTAACCTGACCCCCTTCGATTTCGCTAAAAATTTGCTATCTTTTTTTACCACCCCCCGAAAGACATTTTTACAATTTTTTTAAATTTTTTTTCCTCAAATCAAAAAGATAGCAAATTTTTAGAGAAATCGAAGGGGGGTCAGGTAAAAAAATTGTCGATTTGGCATGGAATGACCCATATGTATTCCATATTACGTTTATTGAATTAAGGAAGCAAACACATAAGGCAACTCTACACAAACAATCGACAAAAGCTTTCATCTTCAACGCAAAAACATAATCTTAAGCAATCTTCAATGCAAATGTGGCATGCAACATGCAAGAGAATTGAACATTCTCATGAAATATGAATGAGAAGATGATGAAGAAATTTGCACATAAATAATTTCACACAAAATTATCTGACAGAATTGGTGTGAAAATATGACACATTAAATAGCAATAAATTTGCATAAAATTTATCTCCATGCGTTTATAGGCAGAGGAAGATTAACGACGAGTTGTGGCAAGAACTGTTGTTGATAAGGAGGCGAGCTTGAGAGACATACATGAGTTTTAATGATAAAATAAAATGCACAATTTATGTACACATCTGCATTTTATTAGCTGAGAAAGATAATGCTTAAGATGCTTCTTATCGAAAAGAAGAAGAAGAAGAAGAGAGAGGGAATTTTCTTATGAATGGTGTGCAAGTTTTGCGTGTATCATTTTAATCCAAACGAACACAGACAATAATGGATTTATATAAATAAAATAATAGTACCTTAAAACAACTTTAAACACACTAAAATATGTATGTACATTGTACAAGCAATAAGGAACAATATCTCACAAGCGGCCCTCATGCAACATTTTCTTAACCTTCATTAGATCTTTGGGTCAAATTTGAACATTTTGAAGTTAACTTCTGAGTGAGCAAGTTTTACTCGGTGTAGTAAAAAAAAAACGCAATGAACCAAAAAAGGAAATAAAAAAAATTAAAGAAAACAAAAAAAAAAAAAAAATAAAAAATAACAAAAAGTTAAGTAAAACAAAAAAAAAGTAAAAAAAAAAAATAAAAAAATACTAAATGAAAATTAAAATAAAGCCAAACTAAACTAAATAATAAAAATTAAAGCAAGGCAAAATAGCAGTAAAAAAAAAAACAAAAAAAAAAAATAAAAATAAATAAAAAAATATAAAAAATTAATAAAATAAATCTAGAAAAAAAAAAATAAAACAAAAACAATAAAAAATTTTATTTAAATTAAAAAAAAGCCAAACTAAACAAAATAAAATAAATTAAAACAAAGCAAAATAGCATAAAAAAAAAAAATAAAAAAATAAATAGAAAAATATAAAAAATTAATAAAATAAATATTAAAAAAAAAAAAATAAAACAAAAAAAAAAATAAAAAAAAAAATTAAAATTAAAATATAGCCAAACTAAAAAAAAATTATATAAATTAAAACAAAGCAAAATGGCATTAAAAAAAAAAAAAAAAAATAAATAAATAAAAAAATATAAAAAATTAATAAAATAAATCTAAAAAAAAAAATTAAAACAAAAAAAAAAAAATAATTAAAATATAGCCAAACTAAAAAAAAATTATATAAATTAAAAGAAAGCAAAAAAGCATTATAAAAAAAAACAAAAAAAATAAATAAAAAAATATAAAAAATTAATAAAATAAATATTAAAAAAAAAAATAAAACAAAAAAAAAAAATTAAAATTAAAATACAGCAAAACTAAACAAAATAATATAAATTAAAAGAAAGCAACAAAGACAAGCAAAATTGAAAAAAAACAAAATAAATAAAAATAAATACAAAAACATAAAAAATTAATAAAATAAATTAAAAAAAAAATATAATAAAATCAAATATATGTATAAAATCATATAAAGTCAAATAAAAACCATTAAAACAAGAATTAAAAAAAAATAAATAAAAAATACCAAATAAAAACAGATAAAAATAATAAAAAACAATGAAACATAAAAATTAAAAAAAAAAATTAAACAAAATAAAGGAAATAAAAAATAAAATAAAAAGTATAACCAAACAAGAAAAATAACATTTAATTAAATCAAATAAAATAAATAACAAAAATAAAATGAAATAAATAACATAACTAAAAAAAATTAAAATAAAATAAAATGAATAAAAAAAATAATAATAAAAAAATAAACTGAAATCAATAAAATGCTAATAAAAAAGTCTTAAAGAAGTAAAATAAAAAAAAAAAACAAATCCAATTTAAGTTATATAAAAAAAACAAAAACTAAAGAGAAATAAAATTTTTTTATTTTACTTTTCTTTATTTTACTTTTCTTTATTTTACTTTTCTTTTTTTTTTTTGTATTTCATTTTATTATATTTTTATATTTATTTTGTTTTACTGATTTTATTTAATTTTTTTTTTGTTTTATTTTATTTTGCTTAAACTTAATTCTATTTAATTTAACTTGATTAATTTTGATTTTATTTTAAATTACTTTATTTAATTTTGTTTTATATTATTGTATTTTTTTTATTATTTTTTATTTTATTTAGCTTTATTTTATTTTATTTTTTTAATTTAATTTATTAATTGTATAATTTTTTTATAATCTTTTTTTATTTTGTTTTATTTTTTTTGTTAGTATTTTTTTACTTTTTATTTTACATATTTAGTTTTATTTTATTTTATTTTGTTTTATCTTAATATTTTATTTTGTATTATTTAATTTTATCTTTCATTTCATTTTTTTATTAAATTTTTTTTTATTTTGTTATTTTTTTTTATTTAACTTTGTTTAATTTTAGTTTCCTTTTTTATTTTGTTTTATTTTATTGTTTTTGTTTGTTTTAATTTTATTTATTAAATTTTGTTTGATTTAATTTTTTTTATTTTATTTTATATTATTTTATTTAATTAAATTTAATATTTTTTTATTTTATTTAAATTTATTTAGCTTTATTCTAATTTTTTTATTTTGTTTTATTTAATTTTGTTTGATTTTATTTTCTTTTTTATTTTATTATTTTTATTTTATTTTATTTTATTTTACTTTATTTTATTTTAATTTATTTTATTTTATTTTATTTTATTTTGTTAATATTATTTAATTTTATCTTTCATTTCATTTTTTTATTAAATTTTTTTTTATTTTATTATTTTAATTTTATTTTTGTTCTTTTTGTTCTTTATTTTATTTGATTATTTTTTAAATTGTTATGTTATTAATTTTTAAAAATTTAATTTTTTTAATTTTAATTTATTTTTTTTTTTATTTTATTTCATTTTTTCGCCTTTTTTTCCTTTAATTTAATTTAATTTTTTTTTATTCTATTTTTGCTATTTATTTATTTTTTTATTTAAAATTTATTTAATTTAGTTTTATTTCATTTTATTCTATTCTCTCTTTCTAGTATTCATGCCAGTTTAATTTAAAAACTCTCTAAAGGTTAAAACGCATCAACTGATATGTGCACAATGTTCAACAGATGGCATCACGCTGCACAGTCAATTACCACGCCATAGAAGTGAACACTTTTTTTTTTGCACGTGTTGCAGCAACATCATAAACAATGCTTATTCTCGTCACAATCGACTATAAAATACAAAAATATAAAAATAAAAACAAACATAAAAAAAACTATCTCACAGTTACTAAAACTTCAACAATTCACACACAAATCATTCAGAATACAACAGCGAAGTGACTCAAACTAACGGCGACATGATTTGACAATGTTGTTGCATACGAAATGATGCGAAGCTTTGTTGAACGTTGGCTGCATTGTAATCAAATGATGCATGTTGCATGACAACAAAAGTACACAAAAGTTGACATCCATGCACTCACAAAAATACTCACATTCAAACACCGAGTTAGGTTTCTATGAATTGTATAGCATTTGCTGGGCGTCAGTACAAATGTCAATCCGTTTGTTTTCAATATTTGTCTGTCTCACTAGAAGAAAGTTGCTTCTTCCGTAGGAAAAAAAAAAAAGTTGCGCACACGTAATCCCACTCATCTCTCCAGTAGAAACACTAAGTTGCACAGATAAAGATTTTAAGCACGTGTGGCAACTTGAATTTGATTTGGCATACAGTGCCTGCTTTTTTTTAAGGCTGAGGGGTGAGAGGTGGATGTTGCAAGTGCACTTCTTTAGCTGATAGTAGTCTAAGTTTGCAAACAAGCTATAAATATAATACTTTTGAGAATAAGTGAATTAGTCTGAAAATTGAAAATGCATTCTGGAAATTGACTTTAAAGCGCTTTTAGATTCCAAACCTACACAACATTTTATCCTTAATTGATTAAAAGAAATTGAAAAACTTAAATAAAGTACCTAAAATAAATTTAGTAAAATAAAATGAAATAAAATAAAAAAGTGGAAAAAAAGTAAAAAATGTAAAAAAAAAGATAAAATAAAAAAAAAAAATAAAACAAAAAAAAAATTAAAAAAAAAAGAATTAACTATAAAAGAAAATAAAAAAAAATAATATAAAATTAAATGAAATAAGATAAAATCAAACAAAAAAAGTAAAATAAAAAAGTAAAAAAATAAATAAAATAGAGTAAAAAAATAAAAAAATGGAAAAAATTAAAAAAGTAAAAAAAAAATTTAACAAAACAAAATACAAGAAAAAGTAGAATAAAATAAAATAAAATAAAATAAAATAAAATAAAATAAAATAAAATAAAATAAAATAAAATAAAATAAAATAAAATAAAATAAAATAAAATAAAATAAAATAAAATAAAATAAAATAAAATAAAATAAAATAAAATGAAATAAAATAAAATAATATGAAATAAAAAAAAATAACAAAAAAAAATTAATAAAAATAAAATAAAATTCAAATAAAAAAAAAAAAATTAACTAGAAAAAAGACTAAAAAAGTAAAAAAAAAAACAAATAGATCAAAATCAAAAAAAAAAAAAAATAAAAAAGTATAGAGTAAAAAAAAAAAAACAAAGTAAAAATGAAAGTAAAAAAAAAAATAAAGAAAAAAATGGGGAAATATTAAAAATGTAAAAAAAAATTTAACAAAATAAAATACAAGAAAAATAAAATAAAATAAAATAAAATAAAATAAAATAAAATAAAATAAAATAAAATAAAATAAAATAAAATAAAATAAAATAAAATAAAATAAAATAAAATAAAATAAAATAGAATAAAATAAAATAAAATAAAATAAAATAAAATAAAATAAAATAAAATAAAATAAAATAAAATAAAATAAAATAAAATAAAATAAAATAAAATAAAATAAAATAAAATAAAATAAAATAAAATAAAATAAAATAAAATAAAATAAAATAAAATAAAATAAAATAAAATAAAATAAAATAAAATAAAAAAAAAAAATAAATAAAATAAAATAAAATAAAATAAAATAAAATAAAATAAAATAAAATAAAATAAATAAAATAAAATAAAATAAAATAAAATAAAATAAAATAAAATAAAATAAAATAAAATAAAATAAAATAAAATAAAATAAAATAAAATAAAATAAAATAAAATAAAATAAAATAAAATAAAATAAAATAAAATAAAATAAAATAAAATAAAATAAAATAAAATAAAATAAAATAAAATAAAATAAAATAAAATAAAATAAAATAAAATAAAATAAAATAAAATAAAATAAAATAAAATAAAATAAAATAAAATAAAATAAAATAAAATAAAATAAAATAAAATAAAATAAAATAAAATAAAATAAAATAAAATAAAATAAAATTAACTTAAATAAAATAAAATGAAAAAAATAAAATACAATAAAAATAAAATAAAATAAAATAAAATAAAATAAAATTAAATAAAATAAAATAAAATAAAATAAAATAACAAAAATAAAATAAAATAAAATAAAATAAAATAAAATAAAATAAAATAAAATAAAATAAAATAAAATAAAATAAAATAAAATAAAATAAAATAAAATAAAATAAAATAAAATAAAATAAAATAAAATAAAATAAAATAAAATAAAATAAAATAAAATAAAATACAATAAAATAAAATAAAATAAAATAAAATAAAATAAAATAAAATAAAATAAAATAAAATAAAATAAAATAAAATAAAATAAAATAAAATAAAAAAAATAAAATAAAGTAAAATAAAATAAAATAAAATAAAATAAAATAAAATAAAATAAAATAAAATAAATTAATATAAAATAAAATAAAATAAAATAAAATAAAACAAAAAAATTAAAAAATTAAAAAAAGGTAAAGAAAAATACAATAAAATAAAACTAAATAAAGTAAAATGATATGAATTAAATTAAATTAATTAAAATAAAAAGTAAAATAAAACAAAATAAAATATCAGAAATAAAAAATTAAAAAAAAAAATAATAAATAAAATATAATAAAATAAAACAAACAAAAAAATTAAAAATGAAAAAAATAAAATAAGCAAAGGAAAGTAAAAACAAATAAAAGTTTTTACTTTTGCTCACTAATTGCCTACTTGGAAGATGCAGAATAGCTTGTTGGTCCATGAGGAAGTCTTCTGGTAACAATTAATTGTGTTTAATATTTCTCATATTCAGTGCCAAGAAACAATGTCATTTTCACCTTTTATTTGAAGCAAAAGTTTCACCATCAAAACACGATCACAGTCGCCTTGCTACTGACCCAGTTGCAAGCGCCTAGAACATTTAGCAAAAAAAAAAAATGCAAAATACGCCTATACCATTTAAAGTCAGAGAAGTAAAGCTAGTAGGCTGTTGCCTCAAGCTTTTTTGCTAAAACAAAAAAGTAAAAAAAAAAAACAAAACAGAACAAAGTAATCAAGGCAATGCGGTTGCGCAGTTCAAGAGCACCAACATGAAAACAAAAAAAAAATAAGATTTAAAGCGAAAGAGTTGCAATTTGCATTAGTCAAACTACCGAATGTGCAAAAAAAAAATTAAATTGTTGGCAGTGCGCCGACGCGTATCCGCAACGGATGCAGCAATGTGGGCGCGCATGCGCAACGCTACAAACAACAAATGAGCGAGAATAGAAGAAGTGAATGAACAAAAAAAAAAATTGTGGAACAAAAAAGTTGTAACAAGAACTTGCAACATTAGTTTGGCGTGATATAAATATGGTTGTGTGACATGTGGTGCGCCTGCGCGAAGTGACTTTTTTACTTAATTTCTTTTGATGTCTGTAAGTCATACTTTTTTTCTCTTCATCAAACATCGTTCGCTTGTAAATATTTTACTTTCCTTTTGAATGCAAATTCAACTCAATTTCACTGCTCTGTTCAAAATCATCTTAAGCTATTTTTGTTCTTGTGTCCAATTTTCACAAAATTCGTTTTGTTAACCAAAACTTTCTATTTTTATACTAATTACTTCATCTCTTTGTTCAAATTCTAATTAATTCCTTGACACACCTTGGCCATGCCTTTCAATTAATTTCCTAGAAACGCGGATATGTCAGTCAAGCCTAAAAAAAAGAAAAAACTCGCCCTCATTAACGATTTTCCATATGGCACGTTGCTAAACCTCAATTGAAGAGCTCATTTTGATTCCCCCTTTTTTTTTTGTTTAGGGAGCGCACACAACCCGTACTTTTGTGTTTTGTGCTTAGCAGAAAAAAAAAAATTAAAAGTGATAAAGCATTGGCCGCCACCTACAATTTTGTTTTCCGGTTTTCGGCTGTACATGTGAGTGTATAATCAACTCCTCCACCCACGAACTCTATCTCGCTACTCATTTGAATATTCTTAAATTGTTTTTTGAGCCAGTGATGCGTTCAGTTGGTTTTTTGTGTTAAAGCTGCAGCTCTTCTTTTCGTTGACTGCCTGTTTTGAACTCGCAACCTCATCCACTTACTACAACGAAGCAGGCAAAATGTAGGTGGAAATTATGTCAGGCCATAAGAAGGAAAAATGAGGGAGATTTAATATTTTTTATAAGAAAAAAAAAATAATAATAATAAAAAAAAATTAAAAAAATAAATAATAAAAAAAAGTAAAAAAATGAAAAAAATTAAATAAGAAATAAAACAAAATAAAAAAAAACTAAAGAAAAAAAATTTAAATAAAAAATAATAAAAAATAACAAAAAAGAAATAAAACAAGATATAAAAAAATTAAAACAAACCAACAATAAAATTAAAAAAAAAAATAATATGATAATATAAAAAAATTAAATAAAATAACGAAAAAAAAAATAAAAATTAACAAAAAAAAAATAATTATTTAGAGTAAAAAAAAAATAAAAAAATGAAATAAAATGAAATGATATTAAATAAAAAAAATTAAAAAATTTATCAAAGAAAAAAAAGACAAAAAAATAAAATGAAATAAAATAAACAAAAAATAAAAATAACGAAAAAAAAATAAAATAAAAAAAATGAAAAAAAAAAATTTAAATTAAAAAAAAAATAAAATTAAAAAACAAACAAAAAATTAATTAAAAAAAAAATAAAATAAAATGAAATAATAATAAAAAAAATTAAATAAAATAACGAAAAAATATAAAAAATAAAAAATTAAATAAAAAATAATAAAAAAACAAAAAAAAAAACAATTTAATAAAAAAAAAATAAAATTTCATTCAAATAAAAAAAAAAAAAATAACAAAAAAATAAATAAATATAATAAAACATTAACTAAAAAAAATAAAAAAAAACAAATAAAATAAAAAAAAAAATAAATAAAACGAAATAAAAAAAATTAAAAAAATTAAAAAAATTAAAAAAAAAATAAAAAAATACAAGTATGAAATAAAATGAAAAAAAAAAAAAAAAATAAAACAGAACAAAGTAAAATAAACAAAGAAAAAAAAATAAAAATCAAATAAAAGGAAACAAAATACAAAAAAAAAAAAAAATAAAATATAGTAAAACTAAAGAAAATAAATAAATGGAATTAAAAAAAAAATAATAATAATAATTTAAAATAAAATAAAATAAGAAAAAACAAATAAAATAAAAAAATTGAAAAAAAATAAAATAAGATAAAATAAAAAAATAAAAAAAACAAAAAAAAATAAAAAAAGTAAAATAAAATAATGATAAAAAATAATAAAAAAAATAACAAAAAAAAATAAATAAATAAAAAAATAAAACAAATAATGATAAAAAAATAAAAATAAATAAATAAATAAAAAAATTAAATTATATTAAAAAAAAAATTAAAAAAATATGAAAATGGAATAAAACAAATAAAAAAATAAAAATTAAAAAAAATAAAAATAACAAAAAAATAAATATTAAAAAAATTTAATAAAAGGAAATAAAATAAAAAAAATCAGAATGAAATTAAATTAAAAAAATAAATAAAATAGAACAAAGTAAAATAAACAAAGAAAATAATAAAAAAATAAAATTTAGTAAGCTAACAAAATGAAAAAAAAATAAATAAAATGAAACAAAACTAAAAAAAATAAAATAAAGTAAAAAAATAAAAAAATTTAAATAAAATATAGTAAAACTAAAGAAAATAAAATTAAACTAAATAAATGGATTTAAAAAAAGAAATAATAATAAAATAAAAAATAAAATAAAAAAATAAAATTAAATTAAAAAAATAAAATAAAATAGTATAAAACAACATAAAATAAAGTAAAATAAAAAATTAATAAAAAATAAAATAAAAAATAATTTAAAATAAAACTAAATAAAAAAAGATGAAAAGAAAAATAAAAAAGAAAACATAAAACAAAATACAATAACATAAAGTAAAAAAAATTAAAAAAAAAATGGAAAAAACTTATATTAAAAAAATATAATACGACAAAGTAACAAAAAATAAGTAAGCTAGAATAAAAAAAAATCAATTCAAACAAATTAAAATAGAGTAAAATAAAAAATTGATAAAAAAATAAAATAAAATAAATTAAAATAAAACTAAATACAAAAGATGAAAAGAAATATAAAAAAAGATAAAATAAAAAAAGCAAAAAAAAAAAAAATAAAATAAAACAAAAAATGGAACAAAGAATTATATTAAAAAATATAATGCGACAAAATAACAAAGAAATAAGCTAAAATGAAAAATTCAATTTAAATAAAATAAAAAAATTAAATAAAATAAAGTAAAATTAAATAATAAAAAAAAAACAATAAAAAATTAAAAAAAATGAAGTAAAAAAAATATAAATTAAGGGCAAAAAGATAAGACTGATTAAAAAATAATAAAAAATTTCAATGCGTCCCCTTCTTGGCCCAAAGAGGTTATACATATAAAAAACTATGTGGGCTTAGTAAAGCATGTCGTAAAATAAGCTACACTAATTTTCTAACTTTTTTTTTTTAATTTTCCTACCAAATATCTACTTAGACATCAGTAGAGAGCGAGAAATAGAAAAACCATTAACAGGAAAACATGAAAGCAAAAACAAGATAATTTACGCAATTAACTTTAAAGTAAAATATCCACAAAACGGGCTGATTTAAATGTCTGTTGAACTCGTAGATCGTTTTATGCACACACTACCCACCTCAGTCAGCACAGCGCCCAACTGAGTAACTCCCAAAACGAGTAAACAACCAAAAGTGATGGGGTAATGAAGTGACTGTGACTGGGCGATGTTGGTGAATGAATGACAGGCTTAGCGAGCCATTGCAAACAATAAACAAGAATCAACGGTAACAAATGGTAGATAAAAACAACAACAACAACAACAGCTACAATTTTAGAGTCAGCAAAAAAAAACAACAGGACTATTAACATCAACAAAATAACAACAATTTAATGGACTAAACAGCACAAAACAACACACACGGGAAGACTTTTTGACTCCAACGCAGTTTAGTTTTTGCTTTTTACAACAACGTCACTCAGTGGAACATTTTTGACTACAAAAAGCGTCCATTTAAATTTTCCCCCATTCCCCAATCTCAACAATGGAAAATTGCATGTTTGAATGAGCAACAACAATGCGTGTTGAAAAATCTGCAACGCAGTAGGAGAGTCGGTTTTAAAAACATTAGACGGCCAGCTGGCTGGGTTGGCTAGCTGGTTGGGTCGGGTTGTTTAGCTGTCTGTTCGTTGGATTTAAATTTAGTGCAAATTTTAGTGAGGTTGAAGTGTAATGGGTGACTGCACATTGGCGTCCTGTTAAAGCTTTGAAATACGATGCTTGAGTGACGTTAATGTTGATAAGTATTGGTGTCGGTATAGTTGAAGTCAAAGTGCCGCTTCGGTGTGGTCGATGGGTGCAAGACTCCTGCCTTGGTGCGCTATGAACTCCGTTAGTGTAAGACGGAAAGAGCGCATTTTAACATTTAATTGAGAGAGAGAGAGAGTTGCAAATTATTGCTGAGGATATTTCGGCCAGCAAAAACCAGCAAGCTGATCGTGACATAGCAAACTAACAACAAAAAAGAGCTATTTCAAATTACACTGTGCAACAAAATTGCAGTTTTTGAAAATCCCAACGGGTTTCTGAAGCTTTTCGATGTGCTGAATCCAAATCTGAAGTTAGATTTTTTCGAGTCACCCTAGGTTTTCTCTCCAGAGGATAGTTTGCAAAAAGATCGGTAGTGGAAAATTTTTTTTTTTTTTTTTTTTTTAATTTAACAGTTTTTCTGGGCTCAAGGAACCAATTTTTGGCGGCATACAGATGTTCCATAGCTCAAAAAATTGGGGTAAGTTATTGGGCAAACGTTAAAAAAAATTAAAAAAAAAATTCAAATACAACATTTTTTTTAACTACTACCGATCTCTGAACAAACACTACCCTCCGGAGAGAAAAGTTTTTTTTCAAAATTTTTTTTTTTAATTGAAAAATTTTCTTGGATCAAGCAACTATAATTTAATTATGGTTAATTGGGGTATAGTAAATTATTGGGCAAAAATTAACAAAAAAAAATAAAAACATTTTTTTTTACTACTACCGATCTCTGAACAAACTACCCTGAGAGAAAATTTGAGATTTTGAGTGATTTTTACAAAACTCTTTATTGCTAGCAGTTGTTGGCTGCATTTTCGGCGTACACTATTATTGTGACATTTTTGAGACAGGTATCACTCAGATTAAACAAAGTACCCAGATTTTGAAAAACCAGTTTGCATAAGAACTGATGCTAGCAAGCCAGAGGGCACACAACTATTAACAGCTTCATATACTATGTGCCATAAATTTCAATAATGCATCATATATGATAGGAATTTCCAGATCCAAAAATCCAACCGATTGAAACCGATTCATTTTATTAAAACCGAAAACGTAACCCATTAAAACCGATTAATTTTTCAAAATTGAAACCGTAAACGTAAACGATTAAAACCGATTAATTTTTCAAAACCGTAACCGTAACCGATTAAAACCGATTCATTTTTCAAAATTGAAACCGTAACCGTAACCAATTAAAACCGATTCATTTTTCAAAACCGAAACCGAAACAGTATCCGATTAAAACCGATTCATTTTTACAAACCGAAACCGTAACCGATTAAAACCGATTCATTTTATTAAATCGAAACCGTAACCGTAACCGATTAAAACCGTTTCAATTGTCAAAACCGAAACCGTAACAGTAACCGATTAAAACCGATTCATTTTTCTAAACCGAAACCGCGACCGTCAGCGTTTCTTTTTTCAAAATCGAAACCGTAACCGATTAAAACCGATTCATTTTTCAAAACCGAAGAAGAACGAAACCGGAACCGAAACCGGAACTTTATTTTAATCGGTTTCATACCTTGGTTGTAAACCTAAATAACCAAATATCGTTAAACAAATTATGTGCATAAAAATAGACATGTAATACCATTAAAAATTTACATTAAAGAATTACAAGCATAAATCCAAATTATGTGAATTGACAAAAATATCTCACGGAACCGCTAAAGTACTCGTAGGTATATAAGCTCAGATTAATATATTGCTGGAGGATGATTTTGTTACAATGATGTGATGTTTATAATGAGCGCGAAAATATGAAATCACACAATTATTAACTTCCTTCATTATAAAATGTAAAAAAAGAAGCAGAAGAAGACATAACAACTAATTTGAAAATTTTGTCAACAATTGAGCAATTAAAAAAAGAAAACGAAAACTAGTTGCTCATAAAATTTGTAATCAACTCAAACTATTTTGCGCAATCAAATGAAATCCAGTCTGAAGATTTATTGCATTTTCATTTTTTCGCTCATCATTTCTTGCTTTGTGTAAAATTGCAAAATTTTTAATTTGCGTGAAAGATTTGATGTGATTTTTGTGAACAATCACACGCTGCAAATTGAAAGTGAGTGCAAAACAATGAAGCATTCACACAAGCGTGTTTGTGGTTACACGATAAAAGTGAAAACGTGGATTTATTGCAATGTCACAAAAAAAAAAAAATAAATAAAAAAAAAAAATAAAAAAAAATTTGCCCACAGAAGGGTTAAGCTTTTTCATGTATTGCTGGGCTACTTCTTAGGCAGTAACTGTGAAGGCTGCACTAAATGGTTCAAGACTTTTGCTTTTCATCTCTGTTAAAGTGTTGGGAAAAACTTTTTTTTTTGGCCTCAAAAGGGTTAACGTTTCACACATATTTCTGAGGTACGTACTTCTTAGACAAAACCTGTTAAGGCTGTAGTAAACGCTGCAATGGTTTTTATAAAAGTATCGTTGGGAAAATAGCAATAAAAACATGTTGGTATAATTTTAACCCTCTATCGCCCATTAATATTTGCTTTATTTCGATCTTGCTTAAAATGCTTCGAACGAAGCCTTACTTGTAAAGGACAATATTTTTTTAATAATTTCTGAAAAGTATAAAAAAAAATTTTCGGCCCTAAAGATAAACCCTTTTGGACCGTATTTATACACTGAATTCAAGAAAAAGCCTTAAACTAAAAACTTAAAGACAATAGGTTAAAAATAAAATAAGTTTTAAATTTCGTTTCATCATAAAAGTGTCGCCTATGACCACCCTGTTTTTGTTTAAGTGTAAATGAAACAATTTATTTGGCTACAAAAGGGTTAAGCTGTGTCTTATATTGAAGGAACTTTTCAAAAGAGAAAAAGAAGAGTATGCAGGCTGCATTAAATAATCTAAGAATAAAAATTCTCGTTGGGATATTTGAAAAAAAAAAAAATATTTAAAATTTTAACCCTCTAACGCCTTATAATATTTATTTTACTTTGGCCACGCTAAAAAGCCTCCAAAAAACTGTTCACGTGAAGGGTAAGGGCATATTTTTATTTAATTAAGAAACGTTTAGTTGTAGATACAGAGAAATAGCTTAACCCCTTTTCGGTCAGCTTTATTGCCTGACTTGTTTAATAAAATTTAAAATGTAATTGAAACTCTTGTTAAAATATTATATTATTAGGCATTATTACGCATTATTTAATAACAACTCTACTGACAATTTCAATCAAAGCGTCTTACTGTAAATGAGCTACGATCGCCGAAAATATTTACATTTTAAAATTTACACATTAATTCTTAATTTAAACAAAATTATGTACGCCTATTTGTACGAATTAAAAAATGCCATTGTAATTGTGTATGGCGTGCTGAGAGACGTCCTAGAGCGTTAAAGTTGAAGCGTGAAAAGTGAATATGCTGACGATAAACCCAGACAGACAGACAACACGCAAAATCGCACCTTCGATTGAATGAGCTTGGCAACAACAAAAAGGCTGGATTTAATGGACGAATGACTTTAATATTAAATGTGGTCTGTAGGAAATTGAGAAGGGTACTCAAGGGTAATGGTATGGTAATGGTATGGTAATGGTATGGTAATGGTATGGTAATGGTATGGTAATGGTATGGTAATGGTATGGTAATGGTATGGTAATGGTATGGTAATGGTATGGTAATGGTATGGTAATGGTATGGTAATGGTATGGTAATGGTATGGTAATGGTATGGTAATGGTATGGTAATGGTATGGTAATGGTATGGTAATGGTATGGTAATGGTATGGTAATGGTATGGTAATGGTATGGTAATGGTATGGTAATGGTATGGTAATGGTATGGTAATGGTATGGTAATGGTATGGTAATGGTATGGTAATGGTATGGTAATGGTATGGTAATGGTATGGTAATGGTATGGTAATGGTATGGTAATGGTATGGTAATGGTATGGTAATGGTATGGTAATGGTATGGTAATGGTATGGTAATGGTATGGTAATGGTATGGTAATGGTATGGTAATGGTATGGTAATGGTATGGTAATGGTATGGTAATGGTATGGTAATGGTATGGTAATGGTATGGTAATGGTATGGTAATGGTATGGTAATGGTATGGTAATGGTATGGTAATGGTATGGTAATGGTATGGTAATGGTATGGTAATGGTATGGTAATGGTATGGTAATGGTATGGTAATGGTATGGTAATGGTATGGTAATGGTATGGTAATGGTATGGTAATGGTATGGTAATGGTATGGTAATGGTATGGTAATGGTATGGTAATGGTATGGTAATGGTATGGTAATGGTATGGTAATGGTATGGTAATGGTATGGTAATGGTATGGTAATGGTATGGTAATGGTATGGTAATGGTATGGTAATGGTATGGTAATGGTATGGTAATGGTATGGTAATGGTATGGTAATGGTATGGTAATGGTATGGTAATGGTATGGTAATGGTATGGTAATGGTATGGTAATGGTATGGTAATGGTATGGTATGTATGGTAATGGTATGTATAATGGTATGGTAATGGTATGGTAATGGTATGGTAATGGTATGGTAATGGTATGGTAATGGTATGGTAATGGTATGGTAATGGTATGGTAATGGTATGGTAATGGTATGGTAATGGTATGGTAATGTATGGTAATGGTATGGTAATGGTATGGTAATGGTATGGTAATGGTATGGTAATGGTATGGTAATGTATGGTAATGGTATGGTAATGGTATGGTAATGGTATGGTAATGGTATGGTAATGGTATGGTAATGGTATGGTAATGGTATGGTAATGGTATGGTAATGGTATGGTAATGGTATGGTAATGGTATGGTAATGGTATGGTAATGGTATTGTAATGGTATGGTAATGGTATGGTAATGGTATTGTAATGGTATGGTAATGGTATGGTAATGGTATGGTAATGGTATGGTAATGGTATGGTAATGGTATGGTAATGGTATGGTAATGGTATGGTAATGGTATGGTAATGGTATGGTAATGGTATGGTAATGGTATGGTAATGGTATGGTAATGGTATGGTAATGGTATGGTAATGGTATGGTAATGGTATGGTAATGGTATGGTAATTAAGTAATGGTATGGTAATGGTAATGGTAATGGTATGGTAATGGTATGGTAATGGTATGGTAATGGTATGGTAATGGAATGGTAATGGTATTACCATTACA
>CAXKVI010000003.1:120302122-120304622 GCA_964058755.1 Campiglossa producta
TTTTTTCATTTTTTTTTTACTTTTTTCTGTAGTTTATTTTTTTCGATTTGATTTGATTTCATTTATTGGGTAGAGCCTTATAAGCTTCGTTTCATCTCTCAGCTAATCCGGTATTAAGAATTTCTGTAATTAAAAAAAAAATGTTAAACTCCAAATTATTTTTAATTATTTTATAAAAAATTTAAATCAACCCAAATTTTTAGATAAACTAAAACTTCGACTAACAACCTGCCATCAACTTCCTGTGTTATAAATACCGCTGACTGCATAACGCATGACAACTTTTGCCACTCAACCATGCAGCAAACAGCAGCAACTGCAACAACAACAGAAATTAGAATCAGTGCCACCGGGAAAATGAGGGAAATGCTGCGTGCGCATAATGGATACAACAACCAAACAAAACATTTGGGAAAAAAGGCATAATAGCATGCAGCCGGAAGTTTATTATCAACGGCAATCGAACTAAAAAAAAAAAAATATCGCCAAACAACAACAGCAACACATAACAATGTAGAAACAATATCATTTAGTGAGCATATTTTAATGAAACTGAAAAAAAAGCAATAAAAAATTAAAGAGGAAATCAAACGCGAGTGCTGGCCCATCAATTTGTGTGCGACAGATGCGCATGCGCAGCACGAATGTGAACAGAAGCACCCGCTTGAAGCGCTACTTTGCTTAGGGGAGGGGACGTGCACAGAATCATTTTTTTTAATGAGATGATCTGACGCAAAAAGGGCTCTACAATTGCTGGTTTCATTGGCTACCGTTGAACAAAGTATGGAAATAGAGTCGTGTCGCTTTGTAACAGAACATGTGTATGTGTGTGTAAGTCCGGAAGCGGGTCATTTCACAATATATAGTACAAATTAAAGTTAATACTCTGCATAGTTATTAGTGATGGTTGAAGCATTCTGATGAATACAGTTGAATGTGCAGTTAAAATGGGAAATGAAATATTTAAAAAGAATTTTCTATTGTTTTTTATTTTATTTTAATTTATTTTGTTGTGTTTCATTTTGTTTTATTTAATTGGATTTTATTTTTCATTTTATTTTTGTTTTATTCAATCTATTCGATTTTTTTACTTTATTATAAATAATTTATTTTACTTTTTTAAATTTTTTTATATGTATACTTTTCTATTTCATTTTATCTATCTTTTTAATTAATTTTTTTATTTTATTTTATTTTTATTATTTTATTCATTTTTTTATTTTGTTTATTTTATTTTTTAAATTTTTTATTTCATTAATTTTTTTATTTTATTATTATTTTTTTTTAGCTTTTATTTTTTGTTTTTTTTTTTATTTAAATTTATCTTGTTTTATTTTATTTAATTTATTTTTTTTGTCAATTTTTTTTTTATTTTTGTTCACTTTAATTCATGTTATTTTATTTTATTTCTATTAATTTAGTTTTAATTTAATTTTATTTATTTTGTTTTAACTGTGTTTTTTTATTTTTTTTATTTATATTTTATTTTTATTTTTTATTATTTTTATTTTTTATTTTATTTATTTTTTTGTTCAACTTTATTTTTTTTTTTTTGTAAATTTAATTTTTTCATTTTAATTCATTTTAATTTATTTAATTTAGGTTTAATTTAATTTAATTTATTTTATTTTAATTTTTTTAATTTTTTTTTAATTTTTTTAAATTTTATTTTATTTTTTATTATTTTTTTTTAATTTAATTTAATTTTGTTATTTTTTAATTTTTTTTTGTAATTTTTTATTTATTTTTATTTTATTTATTTAATTTTTATTCAATTTTATTTTATTTTACTTTGATTTATTATTTTATGTTTTGTTTATTTTTTATTTTATTTTATATTTTTTTGTTTTATTTTTTTATTTTATATAATTTGATTTAATTTATTTTATTTAATTTTTTATAATTTTTTTAATTTTTTATTTTGTTTATTTTATTTTTTTATGATTTTTTATTCATTAATTTTTTTATTCATTAATTTTTTTATTTTTTTTTTAGTTTTTATTGTTTGTTTATTTTATTTAAATTTATCTTGTTTTATTTTTTATTCTATTTTATTTTATTATTTATTTTATTTGTATATTTTTTTTGTTCAATTTTATTTATTTTTTTATAACCATTTCTTCCTTTTTTCAATTAAATTTATTTTATTTTATTTTTATTAATTTAGTTTTAATTTAATTTATTTAATTTTTTATTATTTTTTATTATTTTTTTAAATTTTTTTTATTCAATTTTTATTTTTTTTTATTTTTTATTTAATTCTATTTATTTTTTTTTTAGTTTTATTTTATTTTACTTTGTTTTATTATTTTATAATTAGTTATTTTTTATTTCATATTTTTATTACCTATTTTATTTTATTTTATTTACTTTTTAAATTTTATAATTTTTTTGTTTTACAATTTTTTTTTATGTTTAATTAAATTAAATTTTTTTGTTTTACTTTTATTTTTATATTTTTTATTTTATTTTTTTTTGTTATTTCACTTTCTGTTCATAA
>CAXKVI010000003.1:120313643-120356143 GCA_964058755.1 Campiglossa producta
TATTTTATTTTAATTTATTTTATTTTATTTTATTTTATTTTATTTTATTTTATTTTATTTTATTTTATTTTATTTTATTTTATTTTATTTTATTTTATTTTATTTTATTTTATTTTATTTTATTTTATTTTATTTTATTTTATTTTATTTTATTTTATTTTAATTTATTTTATTTTATTTTATTTTATTTTATTTTATTTTATTTTATTTTATTTTATTTTATTTTATTTTATTTTATTTTATTTTATTTTATTTTATTTTATTTCATTTTATTTTATTTTATTTTAATTTATTTTACCTTTTTTATTTTATTTTATTTTAATTTATTTCTTTTTTTAATTTTATTTTATTTTATATTTTTTTTTTTCAGTTTATTTTATATTTTTTTATTTTATTTCATTTAATTTTTTTATTTTTTTATTCTACATTCCGATAGCATTTATGTCGTCTATATTCTCAACGGCCTTCTCATCTCACTTACTCACACAACTCTCCTCTCTCCAGTTCTTCTATGTAAATTCATTCATAGAAATTATATATTTTCTACTCTATAATTCCATTAGTTTCTAATCATCAACAAAAAAATTATAGTTCTTTGCATGCCACATTCTCTATGTTTTTATGTACCTCCCATCATTTTATTTACACGCAACGTCACTTAATTGCTACTCAATCGCAACTAAGCTTCCATACCTCAGCGGCAGCTTCTAAGACGCGGGAAATTACTAACGCATCGTCTGGTCATTATGTGCGCTTTGAAAATATGATTGCTTTGATTGTAGGATATTTGGATTGGAAATCAAAACAACTTTATCATAAATAATTGTTTACGTTGATAACTCTAATTTTAAGTTGCAAATGTGTTACGTTGCTGCATGCATATGTGTTATTATGTTGTGGGTTTTTCTTATGTTATACATGGAAGACCTAAATTGGCAGGCGATGAAGAGGAAATATTAGACTGAATAAAGAAAGCAAAGGCGAAGTGGGATATAATAAAATAAAACACAACATAGCATAACCTAACGTAACATAATACTACATAGCTTGACATAATATAAACATATAGAATTAAAAAAAAACCGAAATTAACTTAACAAATTATAGTAAACTATATTATGGCAAAATAATATAGTACGACATTATGAAACATAACACAACATAAGGTCACATAGCAAGACATACAAGAACAAAAGAAAGTAACTCAAAAAAAGGCTGTAGTTATTAAAAAATTTAGTTTAATCAATTAAAAAAATAACATAATATAACATAACATAGCAGAAGAAAACATGATACAACAACTAAAAATAGTAATAGCTTCCAAAAATTCAATTAGAAAGTGTTAAAAAATGAAGAAATGTATGATGACATAAAACAACATAACACTGCATAACGTAACATAGAATAACATAAGCTAACATAATAGAAATGCTAAAAATAGTTAAAAAAATATATTACATTAATCTATTGGCAAAAAAACCATTCAAAAATCACTGAACAAATTATGTTTGGTCAGCAGCAAAGTTCATTCATGAAAAAAGTGATAAAATATTAGTGATATGTAGTCACAATGGCGCTTCACAATAACAATGCAAAGAAGCAAAATTAAAATAATCAAATTTCTAAGAGCTTTTTTTGCGCTTTCAGCAAACCAATTCACTAAACAATAGTCCTCCAGTATGCGTGAAAATTTTTAAAAATAGTTAAATATTTGTCAAAAAAAACTTTTTTGTTGAGCTTATCATGCTTTATTTAGCAGCTTTATTGTTTAAAATCTTTATTGTTGCTTGCTCTAACTATTTGGTTAGGCTAAATTTGAGTGTGGGAAAAAATTCAAAAAAATTGTATTAAATTTCGAATGAAACAATTTTGTTTGAGCGCTTCCTTGTAATTGTGCTTTTGTTAAGAGCTTTTGAAAATTGTATTGAATACTTTTTTGCGAATTCTTTATGTGATATTTTTTTTTCGCAGAAAATTACCTTCATATTGCACTATTGTAAATTACCATTTAATATCCGCAAATCTAAATTATTTATGTCAAAGCATGCTGCAAATTTATACATGTGCATAAATAAATAATAAATTTTATTGCTCAATGCAGCAAGCGGCAGGCTCCAGTTGATTAGAGACCACACCTTTGACCGCGAGTGCAATAAATTTGCAAATGTTTGTATGTAATTATAACGGTTATGGGTTATGCAAAACAAACTTGTAATAAAAAAAATGTTATACTTTTTAAATTTATATTATTTTGGTCAAAATAAGCAATCTTGTGATATACTATGTGCTATGTCATGTTATGTTATGTTATGCAATGCTATGTTATGCTTATAATGTCATGCCCGGCTATTTTATTTTATGTTACACAATTTGAAGCTGTTTACATATTTTTTTGTTATGGTAAGTTATGTTATTTTATGTCATGTTAAGTTATTTTGTGCTAAGTTATGTTAGGTTACGTTATACAATATTATGTAAGTCATGTCATTTCAAGTTTTGTTCTTTGATTTCCCACAATTTTTAGTTGTTTAGTTATTTTAAGTCATGCTCTTTTATGTAATCATATTTTATTATGTTAACTTATGTAAAGTTAGTTATTGTAAGTTATGTTATTAAGAGTTAAATAATTTTAAGTTTTCAAGTTTTTTATGTTATGCTATGCTATGTTATGTTTTGCTATGCTATGTTATGTTTTGCTATGCTATGTTATATAGGTCACGTAATGCCAAGTTGTGTTATCTTATATTATGTTACATAGTTTTGAGTTTTAATTTTTTTAGGTTTTGTTATGTTATGCTATGTTATGCCATGACATGCTATGTCATGTTATATTCTGTTGTTATGTAATGTTAATTTGTTAGAGTTTTTATTATATTTTTTTTACCGGGTATAACAGTAAAATAACTAGTTAGAAGCTTTCTTGAAAGCACAGAATAACCCTTAAAGCTTTAATAGAAAAGCTTTTCTAGGTATGAGCTTTACCCGCAGAACCTTTGAATTTTACCTAAAACAAATATTTTCATTAATATTATTTGAAAGTATAATTGAGTTTTTATTACCTATACTTCGGAAGATAATATTAGAACGAAAGAAAGCTTTAAGCTTACATGGATAAGCTTTTCTAGTCATAAGCTTTCGCTTGGGAAAACCAAACTCTGAATTCTGCCTTTGGAAATATCCACTAAATTTATTTTTAAACTTCAAAACACTAAGTGCATTATTTTTACTAATTCTTCGGTAGCTCTCAATTACATTTCTATCATTCCATGTGTATATCTCATTGACCTAGATTACCGTCTCAGTACTGCAATGCAGTAATTCAAAGCTGCGAAACACATTAAAATTGCATAAGAAATTAAAAAGTAATTAGCAGAAGGGTGCATATATTTTTCGAATTTATCAACACAGCAACTCAATTACACTGTGCAGCGGTCCAAGCAGGGCTCCATAATAAGAGTTGAAGGAAAAAAAAAATCAAAAAAATCAAAAAAATTTCGGAGAGAAAGCTTTTTTTTCAATCAATTAATTGTACTCACTGAGAGAGCACTTTCTTGACTCACAATAAAATAAGGACAAAAATTTAAATAGAAAAATATAAAATAAAAATAAAAAAAAAATAAAATAAAAAATAAAATAAAATAAAATAAAATAAAAGAAAAAAAATAAAAGAAAAAAAATAATAAAACAAAAACTAATATAAAAACAAAAAATAAAATAAAATAAAATAAAATAAAAAATATAAAATAAAATAAAATAAAAAAAATAAAATAAAAAAATATAAAATAAAATAAAAAAGTAAAAAATAAAAAAAAAAAATTAAAAAAATAAAAAAAAATAAAAAAAAAATAAAAAAAATAAAATAAAATAAAATAAAATAAAATAAAATAAAATAAAATAAAAAATAATAAAATAAAATAAAATAAAATAAAAAAAATAAAATAAAATAAAAAAAAAAAAAATAAAAAAAAAATAAAAAAATAGAATAAAATAAAATAAATTAAAACAAAATAAAAAAAAAATAAAAAAGATAAAATAAAGTAAAACATAATAAAATAAAATAATTACAAGCTGATCATCTGAACTGTTCGAAAGTTATTCGGTTGCATTGGGTAGAAGTTAAAATTGTGATTAGATACCGATAATGAAATCTTCACACAATTGAAGGCGCCGCCAAAGCTCGTGAGAAAAAGTACAGATGTTTGTAAAGCGGTTATAAATAATTGATGTCTCACTCTAAATTTTGGAATTAGGTTCGAAGGTAATGGTAAATAAATAAAAAAAAAGACGACCTACGACAAATTTAAAATTTAATGAAAACTCCACTCAAACAAATATTCGGTTGTTGAAGTATTTTCAGAAACAGCGAAATGAAGCCAACATCTAGGAAAAACCCGCTTCAACAAATCAACACCGCACAAATAAATAAGCAATAAATAAAACAGTAGCAGGTGCTTTACATAGCTCAGTTAATTTAATGAAAAATTGAGGTCGAATTCAATTTAAATAAAACACGTTTTATAATTAAAAGCTGTATGTACGAGTTGACAGCAAAAAATTTGTATTCAACAAAATATAGGTTGCAATTAATTAAGAATTTTTGAATATCTTTCTCCAGACTCGTCTTCCAAAACCCTCACCCTTTCAATATCTACTTCGTTTATGCAACTTTGATTGCCTTTGCCATCATCTGCTTTCTGCAGACAGATATGTTAATCAATAAAATCATTTCTAAAACACCACTTGAAGTATTACGAACAACATGGTAGTACAAAGTACATATTAATAACATGTAAATATGTGCTTTTCTCATCTTTCAATCGTCTTGTAAATGCAGCTACTTATGATAGGGTTCTTATATGGATACTTAAGTAGCAAATGCAACTGAAAGCTAATTGCTGCATAGTTGAGTTATTTGTTTGAAGAAGCGTACTCGTATGTAAGACAGATATAGAGATGAAAGACATACATACATTCCTACAAAGTTACACTCATATATTCTATAGTATAGAATATATTTGATTCTTACATGTATCATTTGTCGAACCACTACTTCTCAACTCCTTAATGAGCTTCTTGTAAATTATTATGTATACAAAGTGTTGGCATATACATATTGTTGACACAGCTGCGTATGCTTTAAGTTTATGCTTTAACCGTTAGTATAAATATATTATGTATGCTGTAATGCTTTGGAACGTACACGCGGCATCTTTGTTGCATGAGTTAAATATAGAATTAACATGTACTATTTCAAGAATTATTACAAATTAAAGTTGCAATGAAAAGCTCGTGCCAGTAGGTGTGAAAGCTTTTAGGGTTACAACAAATATTTTGTAGTTGAAACTTTCACAAAATATTATGAAAGCTTTCTTCAAAGATATACATTGAGTTACATTATAAAAAAGTTTTTGCTTAAGTTAAAAGCACGCGAGTGTTCTTGTAAAAGCTTTATGGGTTACATAAACAAATTTTTTCTTTTAAAGTTTACGCAACAAATATTGCTAAAGCTTTTGAGGGAAGATATTCATTAGATTACATTATGAAACAAAAGCCTTCGCTGAAGTAAAAAGCTCGCGAATGTTGTTGTGAAAGCTTTGAGGGTTATATCAACAGCTTTTTTCGTTTGAATTAAACCAAAAAAAAAAAAAATATTTTAAAGCTGTTTTGGGAAGACATTCATTTAGTTAATTTATGTAACAAAACTCTCGCTGAAGTAAAAAAGCTCGTGAGTGTAGTTGTGAAAGCTTTTAGGTTTACGACATACACTTTTTGCCAAAAGTTACGCGAACTATTGTTAAAGCCCTTTCGGGAAGATATTCATTGCGTTACATTGCAGAAAAGCTCTTTCTAAAGTAAGAAGCTCGTGGGTTTAAGTTCGGAAGCTTTCGCCTTTAAACACAAAACTTTTGGTTAGAATTTTTGCAAATTTTTTTTGGAACCTAATTCTGGCAAAGCTTTCTTCTTCAACTGAAAAAATTCGCTTTAAAAGTTCGAACTTTGTATTTTCATGTGAAAGCTCATTCTAAAAAATATGCAACATTTCCTTTATGAAGCTAGGAAAACAAGCTCATTTGGATGGTTGTGCTTTTTACAGAGACCCTTAAACTTTTTTATAATTTAATTATTTCATTTATATTAATATAGATTTTATAAAAATCAACTCACTATCTGAGCTTTTGTCTTAATTGAGAAACCTCTCGATTTTAATTATTTATTCCAAAGTATTTTAGTTAAAAAAAGCTTTATCACTAAAAGTTTTTTTTGCTGGAAATAGGCACTTTTCTAAAAAAAAACGGAGCGATTTAAGGGAAAGCGTCTCATTTACCAAAAGTTTTCAATGAAAGAACTTCCGAGCTTTTAAGTTTTTACACAATAATGGTAACAATAATCAAAGCTACGACTCTTAAAGCTTTTGCAAAAGCTCAAATAAAACGTAAAAGCTCATCAAGGTTTTATGTTTTGAAACAAAAGCTCACATTACAAAAACAAAAAGCTCAACTTTAAGTTTTATAGGTGTTATAAGTGCCGTTTGTGTTTGAAGCAAACGAAAGCTCGTTTAATTTTATGAAGCGTTTTATGAAGTTCTTTGAACTCATTAATAAATATTCAACTTCCTCACTGTTTCTGCCACATTGGACTTGCTTTCTACAACTAATTGTCATTTTTCATTGCATTATTTATTATACAAAGCTGTGACAACTTTAAAATCCATTTTAAATTGTTTATGTCAAACAAGACAATCAATAAATTTTTGCACAGCAATGCGGAGCTAACACAATGTAAAAGTTGACAAACGAGCTAGTAAAAGTCAAAGCTACACAAAAGACATGCAAGAGGCATGCGGCAAGCAAACTGAGCTTGAGCAAGCAGGCAAGCAAAAATTCGAAAATAAAAAAATTGGTTAATAGTAATTGAAGTACGTTTTGTATTGCTATAGCAGCTTCAGTCTGTCAACCCAGCTAACTAGCAGCACGCGGAGATTGATCGACAAGCTAGTTGGCGCTTATTAGTATTTAGCGTTCTTTTAACATTCAACAAGTCAAATGTGTAGCATTTTTAATTTTTTTTGTGCTGCTTATCGATTTATTAATCGTTTTGTTTAAACAACAATTAGTATAATTAACATAAAATTGTATGAACAAAAAAAATGTTAGCACACTTCGTCACTCGACTGTTTGCATTAGTTATTCACATTGCATAGCAAGTGTTGGAATTTCTAAACGAATTTTTGTTTTATGAGTAGGCTGGGTAATGTACAATGGGACCAAATTGATACTTGGTTTTTTGAAAAAACTCGACCATAATTTCTATAAAAAAAACATCCTAACACTACTGGTAGGATTATAAATCTTCCGAAGAATTCTCCACCATTTTATACTTAGTTTAAGTTGTAATTGATTGTCGGTGTTCCCAAGTGGTCCCTGATAAGACCATGCATTATTTTATGATAGGAACGACCATAAGTCTTCCGGAGAATTTTTCACTCGATCCATGAACCATACGCTCGATCTAGTAATAGATTGTAAGGTCAGATCAACTTAGCATCGATTTTCGTTGTTCCTATCTGGTCCCTCATAGGACCATTCATTATTTGACACGAGTCATATTTTTACATCTCCGTAGAATTTATCACTCGAACAAGCACTGAGCCATACCTTCGATCTACTCGTCAACTGTATACTCAGTCGGAAGAAGTATACTATTCAGTGGTCCCTCATAGGACCATACTTTATTTAACACGATCCTTCATCTCAATATCATGGAAAGTACCATGCATCTTCCCGTAGTTTTTCTACTCCAGTATAATTTTGATATAATCATTACTTGTATACTCAGTTCAACATAGCATAGATTTTTGGTGTTGCCAAGTGGTCCCTCATAAGACCATTCGCTTTTGGAGTGTTTTTTCGTAACTCTGATTTTTTCCCAACAAAATTCCACTCAATATTTTTCAGAGGCGTCAGCTGAGTGATAATTCATTTATTTGACATTTTTCACTTCTTCAATTTATAGCTAAATATGGCTTAGTCAGCAATTAGCATATATGCAATTATTTGTTTAAAAACAGTCAACTACCTAGCTATGTCAGTTTGTTTGTATCAGCGCATGTCACTTGTAAACAAATTATTTGTTTGTGAAGCGCTACTGTGAATTTCTCGGAATGCTATTGAGACATTCCTAGAGACAGGTTTTTAGCTTCAGTTATTCAATAAGTGGATTTTTGAAATTCATCTTGAGCTCAAGATGATTTGCATAACTTGTGCCAAGTAAGCGAATATTTGCTGCTGTTGTCATGTGACATTTTTGCTGTTTGTAAGCAAAAGTTTGAGAAAAAATGCTAATTGAAATGGCTTTTTAGGGTGAGCTGAAAAACTAGTGTCACATATAATTTTTTTTTTTTGGAATTTTAAGTGAGTATATATATTATTTGGCGCTGAGCGAATATTATTATAAACTAATTTCATTTTATATAAGTTTAATACAAAAAATTCAAGAATATAAAACAAGTTTTTATAAAAAAGTTGCTGAAAGTCGCGTTCTTTTTTAAGCGAGTATGGAAGAAAATATATGCAGTTTAAAAAATGCCATCTCAGATATGTAGTTATGTATAAAGCTGATTATACTCACCAAGCTTTATTCGCTATTAGAGAGCCCTTGCTAGTTTTAGGGAGTTATAGAGTGTCATTTCTGCATTTGCAACTCGCTTAAAATAGAACACGGCTTATATACGTACTTAATGTAAATATTTCGACAAATTGTGGATATTTAATGCATATAGAATAAATTTAGACTAACGCAGACACATATCAACATTTACTATGTACATTAGGGTGGCTTGAAAAAAAAATAAAAGTTTGTACTTAATTTAGAAAGAGAAAAAAAAATTAATCAAGATTTTCAAGCGAACCGTATGATATTTATGAAAAAATGGATTAGACAGAATTGTTCCAAAGAAAAATAAACTTTTGTAAAGATGTTCGAGATTTTTAGAAGTTGACAAATTTTGTTTCCTAACATTTTTCTTATTTTTAAAAAAATTTAAAAATTGAGTTCCACCCTAATATGCATATACATGCATAGTTCGAATAAAATTAGTTCTGCCTAACTAGCAAAAAACGGTTAATATTTTACGTCAATATAATTTTAGACATAAGCATGTATTAAGCTTGAAATATTCACACTTTTCAAGTACGTACTCTAATAAATTAACAAATTCATTTTAAATGATTTTACTCACCAATTTAAATTAAGCATAATAGAAAGCAATAAATTTAAATTTACACTTGGCTTAAAAGGCATAAAATATTGCTAAAAATAGTAGCAAATTAATGTGAGTCGTGTATAAAAAGAGCTTTTCGTACTATAAATCACAGAGTTAAGCTACTCTTAAATTTAAACGCGTAAACTAAGAATTTAGTATGAGGTAGAAAAAGATGAAGATAACTTTAGAAAAAAAAAATTTTTTTAATTCAACGCGATTTTAAAGAGATTTAAAATTAGTACTTTGTGAATTTAAGGAGCTACAATACTGTTTCTTCGGTTTTCTGATTGGAAATATATTCACGTTTGCCACTTGCAAAATAAAAACTACCAAATTCTGGAAAAAATTACCAAATGAAAAAAAAAAAACTACCTAAATTTTATTTTCAGTTACTTATTGTAGGGCAACAAAAATGTATTAAAAAATTTTAGTATAGTAGTAGTATTTTTATACTGGAAGAAATATTGTCTCACACTTTAAGCTAAGCATAACACTACCTACATACCAAATTTCAAGGAAATCCAACCATTTATACAATAGTTTAGAATAAGTCAGTCCTGGGTCCACTTTCCGGAAGAAAAATGATACCATACTTAAACCCAAGCATAACGCTACCTACATACCAAATTTCAAGTAAATACAACCATCTATACCATAGTTTAGAATAAGTCAGTCCTGGGTCCACTGTCCGGAAGAAAATTTATCGTATATTTTAATCTAAGCATATAGCTACCTACACACCAAGTTTCAAGCAAATCGAGCCATAAATACGATTGTTTATATTAGATAAGTCCCTGGTCCACTTCCCGGAAAAATCATACCATACTTTAACCGAAGCAAAAATCTACTTACATAACAAATTTCTAGTAAATCCAACCATTTACGCGATAGTTTCGAATAGGCCGGTCCCAAATCCGCTTCCCTAAGAAAAAACTTACAGAAACTTGAAGAAAATCGGCCGAGTAGTTTTGGAGGGCATAGGCTACAAACAAACATACATACATACATCCAATTTTATATATATATGTATATAGATTACATCCATGTAAGATTTAAGATTAACAAAAAAATTTGGGATAAAAAGAAACAAAAAAGTAACAAGTGAAACCAAAAAAAAATATTCAAATGATCCTGAAAGCAGATAAAGATTTTTATTACTCAAAACCTATTGATTAGCTCAAATAAAATAAAAATTTTCAGTCTCTCTTTTCGGTCGTTAAAACAAAATCTTGATAATTTATTTAATTAGAATCAATGCTTTCACTATTTATTAAAAGTAGTCAATCGAAATGATTCTTAGCTAAGGAGTGTCATGTTAGCTAGACAAATATTTGTATTAGGGCGCTTGGAAGTTTAATGAAAATTAAATGCTTGAAAAAAATTAAAGTTAAAAAGAAAGATAAAAAACCTTTGTGTTGAGAGTTGACTTCAGAACAAATACACAGTGAGAAAATTGACCTAGCAATGGATAAGAATTGACAGTGATTTTGGTCATATCAACCGAAATATGGTTATATCAACTAAAATATGGTTACATCAACTAAAATCTGGTCATATCAACCAAAATATGGGTTGATTTCAGTAAAATATAGGTTGATTGAACCCAAATCACGCTCAATTCTTAACCATTACCATTTTTCTCTGTGTACCTGCTAATGCACTTAAAATATTCGAATTCGATATCATACAAAGAACAATCATTGGAGTATTCTTTATTATTTGCCCCCCAATATTTTGTGCTGTTCCTCCTTTTTTACTTCTAACATTTTAATCAATCATTACATTCATTTCGGAGTGCATTTAGAAGTTCGAGAATATTTTTTTAACGAGTAGTAGGCATTGAAATTAAAAAGTAAATAATGTATGGGTGGGTTATTCCATGTCAATTTAAAGAGAATTTTTGATTGAAATAAACAAAACGTTTTAAAAAAAAAAAATATATTTTTGTTTAAGCTCCACCCTAATAGGAGTAATTTAGTGAGTACACTGTATTTTTCATCCTCATTTTAGTAAATTAATGAGCTCATAACGACCAAAGAGATTGAGAGAGCCGTCAACTGCCTTTCAACTAAAAAAAACTTCTCTGATGCAAGAAGAGCTTTTAGACCCATTCGTCTTTCGTCATTTTTTCAGGAATTTTTACTATAAGTTGAATGTATCCTTCGAGAGTAAGGAGATGATAGCCGTCAACTTGATATATAGTGAGGTTATAGCACAGGGGGAGACTTCCCTCTCAGCGTTGCTATGTGATAAACCAGCACTCGCCAAAAATGTAAGTGAGGCTGTGTTAGCAAGAGAGTGATGACCGTGCCCCATCGGTGAGACTAAATAGTTTTCTTGAAAGCAGAGGAAGCCTTTCATAACGATCGATTGATAGTAATAGCAGATTTACTCTCTTCCCTGGGGAACTCTCTTTGTATGTGGAATGATATCCGTCAACTTGAGATGTAGTGAGGTTATAGCACAGGGGCAGACTTTCCTCTCAGCTTTGCTCTCCCCAAAAATGTAAGTGAGGCTGTGTTAGTGAGAGAGTGACAACCGCACCTCACCCATTAGAGACTGAACAAAAGAAACAACATCCAATGATTGGTCGATAGGATAGTTCACTGTGTCAAAGTTCTTAGGCTACCAAGGAGTTATCCCTCTATCAAGGAAACGGCATCTCAGGTTGACTTTAGAGTTCAGGGAGTTAAAGATATGGAATTAGTATGAACGTAAAAACATTTTGTATGGAATGACTCTGATCTTCATATGTTTGAAGAGAAATGAACTCGTATGGGTTCAACTGGCGCCCCAAGCCATTTATCGATATAACAAATGGAAATGAAGTAAAGCAAGATTGGATATATGTACATAAGTACGTGCATATGTAAACTTATTAAGTCATCAAATAAGAAGCGCCGGAGAAATAAAAAAAAACATATCCGAATTAATATGCCGGTCGCTATCTTTAGACTGCGTCATTCACCCGCAACACCACATATGTGTGCACCTCAGTTTGTATGAGTGTTAGTGTAGCTATGCGCTGCTTACTCAGCCATGCAGTAAATCAGTCATACAAACTATTAAGTTCATGTTTGTTACAACAAAAAAAGAAAACCAAAGTGCATGTTCAAGATAATATTTTGATATCTCAATAATGCCATATAAACGCTGGCATAATAACCTCGAGCGAGTTTCGCTTTATCACTGGCTGACTGCTTGTTTTGTGAAGCGCAAAAGCAATTTTTTATTTATACCTAGTACATACAAAAGTTATACTTAATAATAGCATTATTTGTTTATATAATTAAAAATTTGATTAACTAGTTATATAAAGCCGGGAAGTATGCAATAATAATTGGGAGATAAAAAATGTTATGGCGCCCATAAAAGTGGGTGCTCATTACTCATAGTCTAATTGGAGTGGGTGTTTTATGGTAGGACCTCATAGAGCGGCGGTGCGACGTCTACGGTCTTATCACCTTTTTTCCTTTTCGTGAAATTTTCTTTACAGAAAAAGGAGGCGTGGCTTTAATATTGAGGATAAAAATACATTAGTTACTGACTTATGATATGTACTTCGGTCTTTTATTGAAACTAGAGTTTGCCCAGTGTTGGAAATTCAACCACAAAACCTTATTCTAATTTCCAACGTTTTTTGAAGTCCCTTTCCTTTGATTTTTCTATTTTTTTCCTTTCATTTTCTATATTTTTCCTTTCTTCACATTTTTCTTCCTTCTGCTTTTTTACTCTCTACATCATTTAGTAACGCAGTCTCAATTACGTTTTTTTGTAGCTCATATGTATAATTTTTTAATTTTCAATTTTCCTCCTTCTATTTTTTTCTGCATTTTCGTTTCCTTTCTTTTTCTTTCCTTTCCTTTCCTTTCTTTTCCTTTCCTTTCCTTTCCTTTCCTTTCCTTTCCTTTCCTTTCCTTTCCTTTCCTTTCCTTTCCTTTCCTTTCCTTTCCTTTCCTTTCCTTTCCTTTCCTTTCCTTTCCTTTCCTTTCCTTTCCTTTCCTTTCCTTTCCTTTCCTTTCCTTTCCTTTCCTTTCCTTTCCTTTCCTTTCCTTTCCTTTCCTTTCCTTTCTTTTCCTTTCGTTTCCTTTCCTTTCTTTTCCCTTCTTTTCCTTTCCTTTCCTTTCCTTTCCTTTCCTTTCCTTTCCTTTCCTTTCCTTTCCTTTCCTTTCCTTTCCTTTCCTTTCCTTTCCTTTCCTTTCCTTTCCTTTCCTTTCCTTTCCTTTCCTTTCCTTTCCTTTCCTTTCCTTTCCTTTCCTTTCCTTTCCCTTCTTTCCTTGCCTTTCCTTTCCTTTCCTTTCTTTCCTTTCCTTTCCTTTCCTTTCCTTTCCTTTCCTTTATTTTCCTTTCCTTTCCTTTCTTTTCCTTTCATTTCCTTTCCTTTCCTTTCCTATCCATTAAAATCTTCAAATATCGCGTTTATATCATAATTGTTTAATAGCCCCCTCATCACTGCGACGTTGCCGTAAGCAGCCTTTTTATTGATTTCCTGCTCCTGAAGAAGCAACAAATCTTTAAAAAAAAAATTTTAATTCCACACAAAACATAGTTAATTTGTACTGATTTTTATTGTTATTTTCTAGCCTCATACATATTGATTGAGTATTAGAAAAAAAGAAGAAAATTCTTTGTCACGCATTTAAAGTAAGACAATTTTTGCTTGCTCACACAGCTCACGTTCCGGTTTCACGCAACTCAAATATTTATGTACTTCCAGGAAACAAGGAAAAATTCAGCACGAAGGAGCAATTTTAAATAGGCTTTTATTTTTTCTATGATTGCTACATACAACATATATATGTGCATATGTATTGATTAGATATGTTTCCTTTGATTTTTGTAAATAATTCCGTGCGTTCTCAAACAAACCGAAATGCGACAGAATTGTGAAAAAAAATCTATTGAATCGATAGCAAATTAATAGCGATCATGAAAATGACAATAGACAAACAAATTTGGGAGCAAAAACATGCACATACAACATTTTCATACAATAGCTTAAAAGACAATAGAAAAAGAGATAAAGAAAAAAGGTGAAGAGATGCTTAGGGTGACGTCACACTATACAAGAAATATTCCGGATTTTTCTTATAAAACAAAAAATCTTGTTTTGAGTCCAAAGAGAATAAGCAGATAGTGAGGGAGATATACTTGAAGGAAGGAGTGAATTAGAATCCACTCTAAGTTACTATCACAAGCAAGATGTGCTGACGGCCTTATTCAACAAAACTCGGTTGTGCATAGCGCACAGCAGGTTGTCTAACAAAACTACCTGCATAGTACAGCTAGTGCGTCGTCTACATCTCCATAGATACTACTAAGCATACACTTTTAGATCATTGTCTCCTTTTTTTACCACCTGTAGATTTTATTTTATCGCTTTTTTTCAAAGATCTAGGTGACATTGTTTTTTGGTGCGATTGCGAGCTGCTGTATGTGGTCAGTATTTTAACGCCTAACTCAAGATTGTTGTAGGCTGCACTGCACTTATTTAAGTGTAACGATTTTTGAGGATTTTGTTGAGGGTTTCAGTTTAACACTTTGCGCATGCGCAGCTTGTTCGCCTTTACCTGTACACTCAATGACTCTAGTGCGCATGGGCTATTAGCAGTGTTGATTGTCCTTAATCCAAGTTAAATTTGAGTGCGTTTTCTCTAAATTGTCTGCAGCTAAGAAGTATTTTTTGTTCTACAATAATTTTTTTTTTTTTTAATAAGGAAAATTTTAAATCCTCGTTTTCCTTTTTGATCACTTAAAGTATTTACCTTGCTTTGCACGTTTTGATTTTTAAGTGATCGATTTTTGTTTATTTTTGTTGTGACGAGTTTTCTTGAATGCTTCACTAAAGAAATAAAAAAGGCGGCGCATGGCTTATCCTTCGCTGGCATCAGGGCACTTATTTTTGTAGGAAAAAAAAATTTCTGTTGAAAGAATTTCGTTTTAATATGGATTCCTCTCTTTCGTGAGAGCTGTGCTCTGGGTTAGGTACACCAAAAAAAATTCTCTAAGGTGTTGGATGAAAATAATTAGCTCCCGACAATTCTTAAAGCAAAATCATAAAAAAGTTGCATACTTTTAGGCGTTAGAATAACAACTTCAAGGAGTTTACAGAAACATAAAGCACAGGGTACATCACAGACTTAATAACTGTTTTCGCTCTTAATACATCAAATTTATTTCTATGTGGGAAAGCTTCTTACAATCAAAATATAAAAATCAATTCAAACGAGTTCATATAGTTTTGTCATGCTTACAGGTGCAAAGTTAAAAAATGCACAGAGTGCTATGAAAGCATCACTTTCTAATGGGTTAGTTTTCAAAATTCAAACACTTTAAAAGCGCTGCACACTTTTAGCCGCTAAAGATTTACAAACACATAAAATCACAGGGTGCATCATAGATCAAATAATACTTTTTTTGCTTTATAGGACAAATTTATTACTGCTGCAAGAAAGCCTCGCTTTTAAGAGGGATAGCTGCTCACATATCAGTGAAACAAAGCATAAACCCTATTATACAGCTATGCTTTAAAACACAGAGTGCATTAGAGAACAAAGAATTATTTTTTTCTCTTTATAAGCCAAATTTATTTCGGCTTTCAGAAGAGATTGCATTGAAGTGGTTAAGCTTTTCACAGTTTAATACTTAAAACCTTAAAAGCGTAACATACTTTAAGGCGCAACAAATTAACCAAATCATAAAAGCGCAGGGTGCACCCCAAATCAAATAATAATTGTTTCGCGTTATAAGACAAATATGTTACTGCTCCAAGAAAGCAGTGGGATATTAGCTAACACATAAATTCCATGTAAGTTGGAAAAATAGTCTTCTATTTCAGGGATGGCATACTTTCAGGGTATTTAGCTTCAAGTTACAGGGTATACCATAGACAAAAAAAAACTTATTTTCGCTCTGTCTTCGAATTCTTACTCTAGATCCAAGTAACGTATCAGCTTTAACAACAAATAAATACTTTTTTGTACGTTTCACGTCTCGACTACCCGCATTAACGTTTTTCGTTGTCTCTTTCGTCCAAACGCCAATTTAAACTATAACAAATTTGGTTTTTATTTATGTTTGTTGTTTGCTGGTCAATAAACGCCTACACTTACAAACAACACATGAACATAGAGTTTTGGGGCAATAGCAGTTATGCTGGATGGAAGTACCCAGCAGGCAAAGCAAGTAGTTTTAAACTAACTCACAACTAGTATGAATCTAAATCTATTTGTCAGATTGGAGTTTAAAACTATCTAAAAAATGAAGAAAAACTTCGCCAATCATGTAAATATAATTGAAAATAGTTTTAAGCCAGCTATTTTTTTCTCAGACTCACCCTGTAGTGGTGAAATTCTCAGCTCACATGTCAGAGGTCAGCAAAATTAAAATAAAAAAACCCTTTTTGTGATTTCGCCATTACTGTTAAGGGAAAAGCAATTTAAATTAGTAATTTTTCTCTGATGCACCCTGTGTTGGATAAATTCTCACTTAACACGTCATAGGTCAGCAAAATTAAAATAAAAAAAACCTTTATTCTGATTTTTTTCAGCTCTCTTGAGCATGTTAAAAGTACCAGTCTACGTATAGAGCAAAAAATACTGCTGTCTAACTAGTTACGCTTAGCCTCTTCACTGGTTATAAATTATTTCAAAAGTAGTTGATTTGGTTGCAGGGTGGCTTATATACCAAAAATACAAATAAAAGAGATTAAAAAAATATTGTGGCATTTAAATCAGGTAGAAAAATACGTTCACAGGAAAAATAAAAGCATCTGAAGCAGTACTTATGTATAACTGCCAAAACACAATTTACGACTTTTTTGTGGGCCAAATCAAGTATTACGCGGCTTCGGCTGAGCTTGTATAAAAAACTTTGCTGATTTTTGTTTTATTTATATTTTCGTTGCTTATAGTCGTCTATTTATGCAATTTTTGGCAGGAGTTACCATGAAAATGAACGCTAAATGTCAGCATCCATATAAATCAAGTCAAAGTTTTGTGAGTTTTATGTCAAAACAATAGAAATGAATATGAAACGAAATGTGACGTATGAAATGATTTTCAAACTATTGCATGTCATGAATGCTTGGTATTTATGCTTTGTATGAGTTGTAGACAGTTTGTTAGTAGGTGGTGGTTTAGTGGCTATAAATGCTTCAAAATTCCAAAAAGCACTTAAACGCCCACTAGCTATGTATTATGAGTTGTAAGTAGTTTAACCCTTAGAAATCAAAAGAATAATATTAATGTCATGATTTCATTGGAAATGAACTAAGCGTGGGTTTTTGGGTGTACAAAACTTTTCACAAGTGGACGGTACATAATTTATGAGCTTTCCAAATCTACTTAACAAAGTTATAAAAGCATAGGGTGCATCAGAAAACAAATAACTAGATAATAGTAGTTGAAGAAAGCATCAGGGTGAAGAGAGATAGCTTTTCGTTCATCCAATACTACAAAACTCAATATTTCAAATGCAAATAAAATTAACAAAGTCATAAATACACAGATTGCATCAAAGAAAAATTTATGATTCCCTCGCTTTATAAGCCAAAGTTATGACTGTTTTAAAAAAAAAAACATTACTTTCAAGAGTGAGAGCTTTTCATAGTTCAAAAATCAAAATCCCAAAAGCTTACTTTTAGGAGCTAAAATCTAACAAACTTATAAAAGCACAGGGTGCCTCAGAAAACAAATATTAACTCCCTCGTTTCATAAACAAAAGTTATTACTGCTTGAAGAAAGCATTACTTTTCATAACTAAAAAAAAAATAAACTTAAAATTGTAGTCTAGTTTAAGGCGCTTAAAAAAGTAATAAAAAAGCAGGGTGCACCAAAGAATAAAAAAATATTTCCCTGCCTTATAAACCGGCGTTATTACTGCTTGAAAAAAAAAACAATACTTTGAAGTAGTATAGCTTTGTTCAAAACTAAAAATCTCAAATACATAGCCCACTTTTAGGCGCTAAAAACTAAAAAGTCATAAAATCACAGATTGAGTCAGAGAAAAAATAAATATTTTTCTTTCACCATAGACTTAAATTGTGTCTGCTCAAAAAAATAATTCTCACTCAAATCAGCTAAAAGTTTGCGGCCCTCAACATCTGCCAAAAAAAAATTCACACACAGTAAACACTCCCCAAAACCGACGGGAATTGTTTTTTGCCGCTTCAAGAACAACTGGAAACAGAACTTTCTATAATTACCAATTTTGCGCTCAATTACTCCCCCATGCCCAGTTTGAATTACCTGGTTCGTCGCATAAAAAAACGAATCGTTAATGCCGTTATTTTTTTCCCCACTGTCGCGCTGTCACTACTTTGTTTGTCCATCTCTGCGCTGTAAACTTTCATTTATGGTTTAATATTTCAAAATCACAGAAGCAATTTCATAAACTCATTAAACTTGTGATTTACTGAGAATACAAAAAAAAAAACTGTCCAAAGAGGGAGAAAAATATATTAAAACTGATTGATGGAAAAATGATATAAATAAATTTTGAAGGTTTTAAAAATTAATAGATAGGTACTTCCCCATAACTCACTAATACTAATAGGACCCCAAATAAAGGATTTGAAATAAAATTTAAGCTATTTTTGAGATCAGCGGTTAATATATCGAGGGCAGTTTTTTTTTTTGGCAAAGCCTTCGATGAAATATAAAAACAAGGTTTTTAAGAGAGTGTGTGAATTTAATGCTAGTACTTCGAGTATACTATAAAGACGAGTAAAAAAAGTGGCTATATATGTATGTATGTTAATCGAATCACAGTCAGTATATAAAGGAAACAAGGAAACGTTCATGCGATATGTTTAACATTGAAAATCAAAGAGATGAAAAAAATGCACCTTCACTTGTCAATCAAGTACTCAGCTGCAGGCCTACAAATGTCACACAGAGTTATGCTGCATAACGAACAACAATGTTAAATGCCAGAAAAAAAAACATATCTTTAAAAAAGAACTGATTTTTAGTCGACTACGGTAAAAATTTCTAATAATTGTTAAAGTAAAAAAAAAAAAAAAAAAATTAATAAAATAACTTAAAAAAATAAAAATAAAAAAAAAAATAATAATATTTAATTTTTTTTTTATTTTTTATTTTATATTTTTTTTAATTTTTTTTTTATTTATTTTTTTATTTATTTCATTTTATTTTATTTTTTTTTTTATTTTATTTTATTTTATTTTTTTTGTTTTTTTTTAGTTTATTTTATTTTATTTTATTTTATTTTATTTTATTTATTTTATTTTATTTTATTTTATTTTATTTTAATTTATTTTATTTTATTTTGTTTTATTTTATTTTATTTTATTTTATTTTACTGTATTTTTTATTTTTTATTTATTTTTTATTTTATTTTATTTTATTTATTTTTTTTATTCAATTTAATTTAATTTAATTTAAATTAATTTAATTTAATTTAATTTAATTTAATTTAAATTAATTTAATTTTATTTTATTTTAGTTTTTTTTATTTTATTTTATTTTATTTTATTTTATTTTTTATTTTGTTTTATTTTAATTTTTTTTATTTTATTTCATTTTATTTTATTTTATTTTATTTTATTTTATTTTATTTTATTTTATTTTATTTTATTTTATTTTATTTTATTTTATTTTATTTTTTTACTATTTTTTATTTATTTCTTTTTTTTTTTTTTGATTTTTTTATATTTTATTTTTTTTATTTTGTTTTATTTTATTTTATTTTATTTTATTTTATTTTATTTTATTTTATTTTATTTTATTTTATTTTATTTTATTTTATTTTATTTTATTTTATTTTATTTTATTTTATTTTATTTTATTTTATTTTATTTTATTTTATTTTATTTTATTTTATTTTATTTTATTTTATTTTATTTTATTTTATTTTATTTTATTTTATTTTATTTTATTTTATTTTATTTTATTTTATTTTATTTTATTTTATTTTATTTTATTTTATTTTATTTTATTTTATTTTATTTTATTTTTTACTATTTTTTTATATTTATTTTTATTTTTATTTTATTTCGTTTACTTTTACTTCGTTGCAAAAATTTAGCTTCGATGTCCCACTGTCATGTGTATGTAGTTATGCACAAAAATAATATATAATGACTTCATAAAACGAGCTGCGCAATTTTTCACACAAAAACAGTCCTGGAAAAAAATTTACTGCAAAATAGTGCGAATAATCGTCCAAAAAAAAACTTTACCACATTTTAAATCAGGAAATTCTCACTGCATTTTTGCTTTGCGCTCAATTAAATGGTAACTCGTTGCTTTCCGGCTTAAGTTGATGACGTTGTTGTTGTTTTTACACATTTTTTGTGCCACAGTAGCACACATTCTCACGTGCACGACATAGCGATAAATGCCATCTTTTTATATGTGAGCCACTTTTTATATGGTTCAAAAAAGTTGTTTTTGTTTTTATATAAAAACAATGGTAAAATCGTAAAATAAAGAAGCGTGAAAAATGCAATATGAAAAGTAAAAGCAACAACAGCACAGCTGTCAACTTGTCAATCTGCATATGAGAAGGACGTATGCAAAAAAAAAACGAATACCAACCAACAGCCGGAGAGACAGCAGACAGGATGAGCTTTCGTGCGGACAGTAAATATGTAGAATAAGCGTGTAAAAGTTTGATTGGACTACAAAGTTGGAAGCCAGAAGTGACAACTGGACACTAACGGACTACCCGGCGGCTTCAAGTGTTCATGTATGGATATGTAAATTCGTGCACGTCTGGGTGGGTAAATAAATGTTGAGGTTAAATTATTGGCTAGAACTTTGTAAAAATACTACACAAAAATGGCAGTAACGAGTACGGTAATATCAGGAGTAGAGAGTGGTAGGTTGCTTGAAAATGGTCAAAGTAAAGTTTTCACTAATTTTAAACGCTTGAGATGAGTTTATGGTAGCTATAAAAACCAAATGACTCTGTTAAGCTGAATGGTCATATCACTTACAAAAGTGTGCAAACATATGGTTTTTATGTGGTCAAAAGTGAGTTTTGTCAATTCCAAAACTTGCAAGTAGCTTTGGATAGATGCTTAGATATACATATATAGCCTGCTCCCATGCTATAATTTTAGGCGTAATTTTTCTCTATATAGAAGAAGTTTTTGTAATAACGTAGCAGAGTAAAAATCTGAGGGGCGTACCAGATGCCATTTTATTTTACTGTCTTTTATTTTGTTTTATTTAATTTTTTTAAATTTATTTCATTTTTAAATTTTATTTTTCTAAAATTGAATTTATTTTATTTTATTTTATTTTATTTTATTTTAGTTTATTTGTTTTTTTTTTATTTTTTTTAATTTTATTTTATTTCCTTTTATTTTATTTTATTTCAGTTTATTTTATTTTACTTTATTTTATTTTATTTTGGTTTATATTATTTTATTTTATTTTATTTTATTTTATTTTATTTTATTTTATTTTATTTTATTTTATTTTATTTTATTTTATTTTATTTTATTTTATTTTATTTTATTTTATTTTATTTTATTTTATTTTATTTTATTTTATTTTATTTTATTTTATTTTATTTTATTTTATTTTATTTTATTTTACTTTATTCTATTTTATTTTATTTTATTTAATTATATTTTATTTTATTTTATTTTATTTTATTTTATTTTATTTTATTTTATTTTATTTTATTTTATTTTATTTTCTTTTATTTTATTTTATTTTATTTTATTTTATTTTATTTTATTTTATTTTATTTTATTTTATTTTATTTTATTTTATTTTATTTTATTTTATTTTATTTTATTTTATTTTATTTTATTTTATTTTATTTTATTTTATTTTATTTTATTTTATTTTATTTTATTTTATTTTATTTTATTTTATTTTATTTTATTTTATTTTATTTTATTTTATTTTATTTTATTTTATTTTATTTTATTTTATTTTATTTTATTTTATTTTATTTAATAAATATTTTCCAAATGACCTTCTTTCCACACAACACTACTGCACTCATTACCCTGCACACTACCTTTCACTTTTTGCATGACTTTGTCGGCAGCAGAAAAAAATCTTTACACTTGAACTTTATAGTTTAGTTTCACTGCATAATGAGTATGGCCTGTGACTTCTCACACTAAGCATCTCCACGCTTGGTGTCCATATAATTAATAATAACTTTTACTTTAACAGCAAACTTTTATACAACCACACCATTATTTTGCCAAATCCATTGTTATCTTAAAGTGCCACATAATGTGATCTTCTGTGAACTTTAACGATCCTTAATTATCTTTAGAGATCTTTTTGAGCTTGAATACATTTTTTATGTTATTTGGAAGTCAGTTTTGAGCCCTTGTGGGTTTTTTGTTCAACAGTGTTAATTTATGCGCTTTAAATGTTACGAGCACTTATTTTTTTGTAGATTACAACAATTTATATGATTGTTATCTTCATGATAGTTACATTTTTACGGTTCTTAAAGTAATTCAAAACACTTTCTTTGCACTTGCCGCCTTGTTTGTTGACAAGCATGAAATATTTGACTTAAATGCCCAATAAAGTTCAAAGTGACATGATTTTAGAAGCGCGTACAGTTTAACAGCATACATACATACATACATTTATCTACGGGTCTGTAGCAGCAATTAAATGCATATTTGAGTGTGAGTTAGCTCTTCTAATGCGCATGCGCGTCGTTCAACTAAGCTACCCAGTCTTTAAGTTCATTCTAGAGCAGCAATAAAATTTAAGTAATTTTATTTTAATGTTTACGTTTAAAGTCGACTTTTTTTTAAGGGTTATGTAGTGAAAACTATGACATTTCATGTCTTTCACTTTTCCCAGTTTTTCTGATTTCGCGTTACATGAATTGGTTTTGTTTTGCTATCGATTTGATTTGAGTTTTATCAATATTATTATACATTTATTAACGATATTTATTGATTATTATTATCAATTAGTTATAATTAATAATTTTCCAGTTTGTACTAAGTGATAATAATAATCGATAAATATCGATAAACATCAAAAAAATAATAATTTTAAAAATATATCGTTCAAAGTCGAATCAAATCGATAAAAATACAAAATGCAACTCGAAATATAAGGTTTTATAACATTCAGGCAGGTTCTGAAATTCACTTCCGAATAAAATGTGTGAAAATTTTGTCAAATTACATAGGGATTTCCAAATTTTCACACATTTTAATCGGAAGTGAATTACCAGAACCTGCCTGATTATACTTTTATCGATTTTTATCGACAAAAAATTTTAATCGATTTTATTATTTTATATTTCTTAGTTTTTTGTTCAATCTGTCGAATTATCGATTTTTGTCGACAAAACAATTTTAATCGATTTTTTCTGGCGTTTTTTATTTTAATTTTTATTTTTTCTTTCTTTATTCTTTTAGATTTCTTAGTTTTTTTGTTCAATCTGTCGACTTATCGATTTTTATTGACAAAAAATGTTAATCGATTTTTACTGCCGTTTTTTTTTTCTTTTATTCTTTTAGATTTCTTAGTTTTTTTGTTCAATCTGTCGACTTATCGATTTTTATCGACAAAAAATGTTAATCGATTTTTACTGGCGTTTTTTATTTTTTTTTTATTCTTTTAGATTTCTTAGTTGTTTGTTCAATCTGTCGACTTATCGATTTTTATCGACAAAAAATTTTAATCGATTTTTACGTTTTTTCTTTTTTTTTCTTTTATTATTTTAGATTTCTTAGTTTTTTTGTCCAATCTGTCGACTTTAATCGGTTTTGCGCACATTTGTTGATATCTATCGATTCTCCGTATCGATATTAATCGATTTTTTCTTATTATTGATTTTTATTGATTATTTTATTATCAGTTTTTAATTATTTTTTTTAGATATATTTATCAAGTTCTATCAATTTTCCTTATCGACATTTATCGATTTTGGTCAATATTTGAAGCATCATCGGGAATAACGTTCTAAATAAAAATTGTTTTTAAATCCGGTTTTTTTTGCATATTTTCTTAAAAATAGCTCTCCCACACTGTTCAAGCGCTAAATTTGCCGAAAGCAACATAACCCGAAAAACCCGATAGACACTACCAAGTTTATCGAAATTATCTACCGAATTCCGAGAACTTTAGTGATTTCTATCGAGTTTCGAGTTCCGACTGAATTGTTAAGGAATATACCTTCACTTAACGAATTTAGCTTGCTTATTCCTAGCTCCTGCTCAGAATGCATCACACATCCTTCGAAGCAAATTTTTCTTCTTCTTTTTTCATTTCACATTATCCCCATCGTTATCTCCTTACCAGCACAAGCATAGAAAAACATATTTCTCAGGCTTATCATAAAGTGGCACAAATATCTTACTTAGCAAGCAAAAAAAAAAAACTGCTACACAAAGAAACGGAAAAGCACAATGAGAATTTGCCAATTTGTCTGACAAGTTACTTCGAGCAACAAAAAAAAAAAAAAAACATTTTTTGTTGAAACTCCCATAGGGTCAACGCGCATAAGTGCACTTTGTAATGAAATCGATACTCAACGTGTTTACAGCGTTGTATTTACATGAATGTAGTAGCAGCTACTTTTTTGCAACCCTCAATATGTTTTTTTTTTTTTAGCCAAGAATTTTTGCTTATTCTGCATTTTGTGGTTAGGGAATTTGCTACAGTTTTTATTCACACTGCAAAGAAAACGGTAAGCAAAAAATTAAAAAAAAAAAATATGTGAACAAGGTGGGCAGGAACACAAAAGATGTAACAACAAAAAGCTAAAACGGAAACAAGTTTACAATCAGAAGCACACTGAATGAAAGTAAGATGATATTGGTAGGATAGTTTTTAGGCGAATAAATTCCCACAGGATAATACCACAGAGTCCATATATATGTATGTGTGAAGTATAGGGCTATTGTTGTAGGCTGGCTCGTTTTTATTTTGACATTTTTTGTTTCAAGGCTCAAGTTTTTTGAGAAGCAAAAGAATAAAAAAAAAAACACAAATTAAAAAAATTATAAATTTTTCTCAGTGTAACATTTGTTCAAAAAAGTAATGATCTAAAAACTTACAGGTGCTATTTAAAAGTCTGTGTTTGAGAAAGCGCTTTCATAAAAAAGTTTCACTAGAGCAAGCGAATTTCAAAACCAGACATTGAGTTAATTACTATAACTACGGCAGATGAATCATAGAACACAATCGAACAGCAGCTCAAGAAAGATGAAAGAAAAAATGTTAGAAGCAAAGCATGAAAATGTTTTTGCAATAATTCATAATCTAAAGCGAATGTGAGAAGAAAAGAAAGGTAGCAAAACTTTAAAAGTCATTGAACAAATTATACTCTAGAACAGGGGTGTCCAGGCTTTTCAACTCACCGAGCCATACAACAAAAATCCTATACATTTTACAACAACATCTTCCCGGTAGTAGAAAAAAAAATATTCGCAAGAATTCTTATTGAACTAAGACTAAAACTGTTGAAGCGCCATAACGAGCCAAAGGAGCCACTAGGTGGACTTGCCTGCTCTAGATTCAACTTATTCACAGACGGTTGTTGTTAAGATCTTTTTTTATTTTATTATTTTTTTTTTTTCATATTTAGCGCTTTATTAGATTTTTGGCTTACTATTACGCTACTCTAAAGCTGCTTTAGTTTCAGATAGAGTTTTGTTTTTGGCACTTTTTTCTAGTATTTTTTTTGTTTTGTTCTGGAAAACAGATTTTTTGCCTTATTTTTGCTGATTTTAATTTTTGGTAGCTGTTTTTGTAAATGGGCGGGTTGAAAAAAAATTATTTTCGCTTAACATTGAGGTGGAATTTGTATATTATAACAAATTAAAAAAAAAACTGAAAAAAATACAGCTGCCCCATATTTATACGATAGAAGTGTAACCTTTTTTAAAATAAGGTTTTCTATAGCAATTTTTCTGATGAAATTTTAGGTAGATAAGTTCTTCTAGGCTTGTGTCGTGTTGTAGCGGCAGTGTGGTCGACCAACTACACCAATATTCTGTGTCCTTTTTCCTGCTTCAAACTATAACAAATACAAAAGAATCAAAAAGTAATTATTTCTGGGCCCAAGACCAACAATTTTTCCAAAATTTACCTAAAATTCAAAATTATATAAATTTTTTTGCTGCTATCTCTTTATATCATCAATATTACGGGTCCTTATTTCAGCTTAAAGCTATAACGTATAGAAAAAATATCAAAAAATTATTATTCCTGGGCCCAAGACCAACATTTTTTTCCAAAATTTACATAAAATTAAAAATTCTATCATCTTTTAACAATATAATAATAATAAGCTCACAGGAAGTTGCTGCGATCACCAAAACCCAGTTAGTTTCTTACATGCCTCGAAAAAAGCTTTAAAGCTTTTACGCATGCGCATTAAATTTTTTTTTTTAACTGAACAAATTGTTGGTGGTAACAAAAAACTTGTTTAAAATAATTCTAGTTTTCGAATGGTGAAGAGTTAAATTAGGATTTCCAGGAAGCTCATAATCATAATATAAAGCTACAAAGCAGAAAACCTAAAAAATTTCAAAAAAAAAAAGAAAAAAAATGCCAAAATTAAATATAAAAAAATTTGTTAGAAAAAATAAAAAATTAAAACTAACTATAACTATGAGTAACTAATTGCTACTATCATTATTATTATTCCAGTTATTTTTATTTTTTTTTATCTCTATATCGCCTCATTGCTTGCCCCGTCTTCCATCATCTCTCAGGTCAAGTACGCTTCTTTTCATGTTAAACTCATGCGAAAGTCGTTGCAAAATAGAATTCACAAAACTACGAAAATTGTATTGCGTGTAGCTTTGAATAAGCAATTAATTTTTTTTTTTCAAACTATGCAATCCCATTACCATGACGCGTAAATAACATTTTGTGTGATTTTTTAATTACTTATTTAATATTTAATATTTCTAGTTTCTTGCCCTTTTGTTTTTGCCAATTTACATGCCCCTGTGCGGTCTGCAAAATTCGTGGGAAGGTTACAAATGTCATATATGCGTGAGCCAGTTGACTCTAGAGAGATGAGCTTTGAAGCGATAGGCAGGGCTAGCGTGAAAAATTGGAAATGCGTGAAATATGCGATACAAAATTTTACTTTGATTAACTCCCATGACATGAAGCATTATTAGATACATACATAATTTCTAAATTCCAATACTGATAAAAATGACCTATACATTTTTTTCATACAAATCTGATTAATCTGATTTTCGTAATTAATTATTTCATTTGCCTAACTCAGGTACCCTCCCACGTCGGCTGCGTAAATGTGTCATTTAGCTATTTCCTACTCATTTTGTTAATTTATGAATTTATTTATTTTCGCTACTGTTTTTTTTTGTTGCTGCCGTTGTAGCTACATTTTTTCAGCACCTGAAAATTTTGTGACACTTTTAATGTCAATTAAAATGCAATTACGATAATTATCGAATTTCATAAATGAAAAAGTGAAAAGCTGTAGCGTGAATTGTTGAATTAATTAATGGAATTTTAAAAGTGTGTCATGAGAGTGCATTAACGATTAAATAATTGTGCTTTAAATAATAAATTTTTTTTTCTGAAATGCAACAAAGCTTTTTTGCTTAATTTGGCAATTTTGTAATTGGTAGACTTTAATTAGCGAAATTCTCTTGCGATTAACTTGAAATACATATTTACATATATACATAGCTAACCCTCCAACGACCTACTAAATAAAGGTAACCCGATATATTAGATGAAATCTTAGCTAATTTGTTAGAGTATTGTTTTAAAAAGTTAATGGCAGCAGCAAAAAAACAGGCATGGGTCTATAAATTTTTCTGCTTGGATTTTTTTCCTAGTTCCAAATCGTTGAAGCATTCCTCATAAACCTCTGAATTACATACATATGTTCATATGTTATAAAACTGTTTTTGTTCACAATTCTCATGAGTTTTTTACGAGTTTTTTTTTTTTTTGATCTCGGCACTTCACCCATTTAGGTAGTACTTTTTTATCTTTTACGGAACTTTGATTGCGTCCTAAATAGTGCTTCCAGCTCTAAGTGTCGTTATCTTAAAGGTTTCGCCGCATGGCATCAACAAAAAAAGCTTTCTTGCCGTTTTGATAATTTCCCAAACAAAAGACTTAAGACACGAACTTTTTATTTTTTTATTATTTTTTTATTATTATTCTGATATACATACATTCATATGTACATATGTGTCAACATAGCAACTCTTGCTTGCAGCGAGGTTTATTAAAACTTGATTCGATGGCGATTTTCATGAATTTTTCTAGAGTTTTGTTGTTTTTTAATCTCGACCCTTGACCGATCGATATAACCTTTTTTTTATATTTTACTGAATTTTCATTGGTTCGTAAATAGTGATTCGAGCCACATGTGACGTTTTCTTAAAGGTTTCGTGGGATGGAACAGAAAAAAAAAGTTTTGATCATTTCCCAAACAAAAGACTTAAGACACGAACTTTTTTTTTTTTGTTTTTTTTTAATTATTTGAATTTTTTTATACCATCCGGAGACCTAGGTTATTATTTTTAAATGAATTGTCATTGCGTCTTCAATAGTCACCCAAGCCTAGGTATAATTTTCTAAAAGAAAGACTGCATCGCATGGTTCACTAAAAAAAAAACTGAAGACACGAAATTTTTATTTCTTTACCTTTGGGAACACTTTATTGTATTTTTCATTGAATTTTGATTGGTTCCAAAATAGTAGCCCCGGCGCTGAAAAACGTTTTTTTTTAACCATTTTCGACCTATTGGCAGTACTTTTTTATTTTTTACTGAATTTAAATTTGCTCCTAAATAGTTATTTGAGCTATAAGAGTCGTTTCCTTAAAGATTTTTTCATTTAGCAGCATAAAAATAAAGCTTTCTTCCAGTTTTAAGGATTTTCCAAACAAAAGACTTAAGACACGAACTTTTTTTTTGTTGTTTTTTTTTGTTTCTACTATCCGGGGACCTAGGTTATTATTTTTTACTGAATTGTCATTGCGTCTTCGATAGTTCGATAGGGACCCAAGCCTAGACCCGCCTCTAAAGAAAGTTTTTTAACCATTTTCGACCTATCGGCAGTACTTTTTTTTATTTTTTACTGAATTTAAATTTGGTTCTAAATAGTTATTCGAGCTATAAGAGTCGTTTCCTTAAAGATTTTTTCGTTGAGCACCATAAAAATAAAGCTTCCCAGTTTTAGAGATTTTCCAAAGAAAAGACTTAAGACACGAACTTTTTTTTTTTTTTTTTTTTTTTTTTAAATTATTATAATTTTTTTATACCATCCGAAGATCTAGGTATTTTTTTCACTGAAGCGTCTTCAATAGAGACCCAACTTTTAGTTGCAATTTTCAAAAAGATTTCTCGTGGTTTGGTTCACAAAATACTGAATACACGAAATTTTTATTTCTTTACCTTTGGGAATAGTTTATTTTATTTTCACTGACATTTTATTGGGTCTTTAACAGTAGTCCCGGCTCTGAAGTTCATTTTCTAACAGAGTTCAACGTATCGTACTAAAAAAAGAACTTGTTCAGCAACTTAGTGATACAAAAACAAAAGACTTAAGACACGAACTCGATTTTTTTTTTGCTCAAGAGAATCTAAATCTAAAATACCAGCTTTGAAATTCGTTTTCTAAAAGAGTTCAATGCATCGTACTAAAAAAAGAACTTCCTCAGCAACTTAGTGATATAAAAAAACAAAAGACTTAAGGCACGAACTTTTTTCTTTTTTTTTTCTTTTTTCCAATTGAATCTAGTATCTACCTGCCGTTTGAAACTGTGTACTAAACATATGTTTAAGCTAATACTTCGTGTCTACCTACAAATTTTCTCACACATGTATATTGTACATAATTCTTTGAGTAAAGTAATTTGCTTTTCCGCTATGTAAACATGCGCAAAATATTAATTTCTAAGAAGCTACACAAACTAAACATTCCAACTATGAACAAATCTATTGTGTTTATTCCCACATTTACCTATCCAAGCATTGCAATTGTGAATAGCTAAACCCTTTTCGTGTCTTACGCTTGTCTTTTGGAAAGTATGAAGAAGGAAATCAATAACAACAAACAATAAAAATATGCATAAAACAGTTAAAACCAACAAAGAAGTTTATTTTTCCACAATTACTAAGTACACATCATTAAACTAAGCGCGCATGACTGAGGAACATGAATATACATATGTACATTGACATATGTTTTATGTTTTGCTATGTCAACATATGTTTGTAGTACCTTATGTTTGTCTATGATTTGAGCATTGAAAATTGCAAGAAAAATTAAAATTTCAAACAGTAAAAGCACTCAAGTTGATTGCTATTGCGTGTCTTAACTTCTAGCCACTTGATAAATCAGCGCTGACATTTTAAAAGAAGGAAACGAAAAGTTCAAGCACAGTTTATATGCAAAATAAAATTAAAAATGAAAAAAGAAAAAATGAGAAAATTAAAAATAGATAAAAAAAATTTGTATAGCGAAAAAAGTAAACTTGAAAGTCAAGGAAACAAAAAAAAAAAAAAAAAAAAAAATTACTGACATGCCGGTACTGAAGTAGTTTCAGTACGAAAACACGCATCTGGAATTATTCTTATAAAAAACACGCCAGCTGCTGTTATGCTGATGTTTATATGTATTTGCTTTTGCATAGCTGTGATCGCATGTATTCACTTAAACCCGCGTAGAGATTTAAAAAGAAGCACACACTGAATTTTGTTTAAAGTTTTTCAGCGAGTAGGTATAACTCATAAAAATTTGCGTGCAATATTGTGAATGGCTTTGAAAGGAGAGCAGACGAGCGGTTTGGGGAATAGTTGAGGGATAGAAATTATAAAATAGATACTGAGGACCATTTTTGACTAACACTGACTGTATGTAGTCTTAAAAATATTTTGCTAATGGCTGATGACAACTTCCTGAACACATTTGTAAAAACTTAATTTTTGTTGTAAAATAAAAAAAAACATTTATTTTGACAAACCAAAAAAAGTAAAGCCCAAAGATTGCGTAGTCTGTGGCACAAACTTAATCCTCAACAACAGCTACAAAAAAACAGCGAACAACAATATCAACAACATAACAATAACATCCACATACAACATTATTATCATAATCATCATCATCACCTTCATCACAATGACAACATATGTAACAAAAAAGCTGACAAATGTCTATTCAAGACAAAGCAACAACAACAACAACAAAAGCAACACGTGAACAAACAGCAAACAAAACAACAAAGCTAACAAACAAAAAAAACGCGTACATACCTTTCTAAGTCAAAGTCAGTTACCTCACCTTTTAAGCAAAGTTAAGTCCACGCGGAAAGCTGCTCTAGCCGTAAAAATACGAAAAGTTTGTCGAGGACATACATATTTGATAAAAAGCTATACTTGTCTAGCAGCATGACGAGTGCAGTTAAGTCATGCTCAATACAGTCAACAGTCAAGTTGACATGGGCGTAGTTTGTTGCAAGCGTTTTGAAGTTTAGCGCACTCGATTTAGTGTTGAGTTGAGTTAAATCACTTTAAAGTCGCATGTCATTTTGCATGACAGAGATGTTGATGCTTCCTACCTTTTTCTGTTTAGCTAACTACCCACTCGAGAGCTCACTAGCTTATCAGTCTGCTGAGTAGGTGTATAAGTGGGAAGTTTAGCTGTTTCTATTTGATAAAAGCTGATTTTGTCGAAGAAGAAGCATACAGAACTCAGAAACTCAGAACTATGAAAATTTTTTGGTAAATGTGTGAAATTGAGGTCAGTGAGAAAAATAATAAGAAATCCTATGTCAATATTATTCAGGGGTCGCCATTTACAGTACTAAAGTGCTAATGGAGGTAGAAGTGGACGTTGAAATCAAGGTACAGGCAGAGAGCTGAGTTGTTGTAATATTTATCAATAGAGGGAAACAGAGAAGGAGAGGGAGGAGAGAAAGGAAGACAATGGCAGATGAAGAGAGATAGAGAGAGAGAGAGAGAAAGATAGAGAGAGAGAGAGGGAGAGAGAGAGAGATCACTCCCCAAAACCTTCTGGGAGTGTTCTTGTCGTTAACAACAACACCACCGCCACCAGCACCACCACCACCACCACCAACAACAACAACAACAACAACAGCAACAGCAACAACAACAACAAAAACAAAAACAACAAAAACAGAGAGAGATAGAGAAAGAGGGAGGCAGAGAAGTGCTCTTCGAGGTAAAAGGGGAAGTTCAAGTCAACGTTCTGGGAAAAAAGGTTGTGGGAATATTTATCAACAGAGGGAAACAGAGAGGAACAGGGAGTAGGGATGAGAATGGAGAGGTAGCTAGGGAGATAGAGAGAGAGAGAGATAGGGAGTAAGAGTCAGAGAAGTGCTCTTCGAGGTAGAAGGGGAAGTTCAAGTAAATATTGCGGGGAAAAGCTGTATGAGGATGTGATGGGGAAAGGAATAAAAGGCAAATGTAGATTGGGATAGAGAGAGAGGGAGAAAGAGAGAGAGAGAAAATGAGACGGAGATAGAGAGAGAGAGAAAGAGAGAGAAATAGAGAGAGAGAAAAAGAGAGGGAGATAGAGAGAGAGAAAGAGAGATAAATAGGGAGAGAGAGGGAGAAAGAGAAGAACGGTGGGTGCCAATAAAGTAAGCAAAGGAAGAGCGAGATACTTCCTTTAACTACTTTCCTCAATAGCTTCTAAGCTCCCTTTCCAGACTAGTTAACATCTCTTTCATCGCTATCATTCTGTTGGCAACACAACAGCATAAAAGCCTGTAGAATATCCATAAAAAACTAAGCAAGAAAAACCCGCCGTGGAAAGTTTAAAATTGAAAAAAAAAAAAAAAATTGATAAACAGACAATCTAAATACGGCAAGGCAGACGACAAACAACACACAAAGATACTCTAATAACAATCATAAAAATATGCTTTTAACACGAAAAAACACAAACAAACGCACAAATCCAGCTAACTTGATATGAATCTTTCTAGTATGACAAGACTTTTGGAAAAGTGGTTTGTGTGGGCTGTTGGGCGTATGTGAGCAGACTTGTGTTTCTTGTTGCGAGACAGCCTAAGAAAACGTACAATCCAGCGCGTTGATATATTTGTGGGCTTAAACTATTTGTGTGTGACGTGAAGACTTATATGTATACGATGCGTCAACAAACACTTGCGTTTGTGTGAAGCGACAAGCTAATCTTGTTGATTGCCGAAGAGCGGAGCAGAAGGCTATACAGGCTACTATACAATTTTTGCAGTTTTATTACCTTTTTGTTGTTTGCTAAGCTTTTTAGTTTTTTTATATAGCAAATTCTATCCTTTCTCACATTTTTTGATTCCAATCATCTCCCCACCCCTCGCCTAGAACATCACACAACATATCACACGCCATCTGTTGCTTTTCTTTTATAAAGCCACTTTCCACAACTTGGCTGGTACTCAACTGCTCAGCAGCCAAGCACTTTTACTCCCTCCTCTAACTGTTTGTTGTGCTGCTGCTTTCCTTCTCACTTCACATTGCTTGCGTGACATTTATTTATTTCGCTATGCCGGTTTCCGCGTTTCTACTTCCAACAACTGCTATTTAACGTGAAAAGTTGATGTATTTTCTAACGCTGCCATTCTGTCAATGACTCATTTGGAATTTTTCTCTGACTACCGACTAAGAGGAGTTGAGTAAATAACTATGCGCTTTAGCATGAAACTATGTGGCTTTAATACTTTTTTTTACGTCATTGTGGAATGCAGATGGCAAGTGGCAATTTGCGTGCTTTTAGTGGTTAAATATTTTTAAGATTCTGCGATAGAAAATTTGTTGTTGTTATTTAAGATGAACTGGAAATATTTGTTGAACTCGAATATGCACAGAAAACAATATAAACCACACAGAAAAGCAAAATAAATGGTAAAGAATTTGAAAAGCTGAAAATATAGCCGATAGAGCTTTTATAAAGTTGTAGTTGTAATTCAAGTTAAAAAAAAAAGATTTGTTATTAAGTTTTTTTTTTACTTTTTTAGCTTTTCTTTGAACTCTTGAAGCTTTTTGGAGCTTTTATTTTACTCGTGCAACTTCTGAAAACTATTGGGTTTATTTGTTAAGCTTTTTCAAAACATTTTAGACAGTCTTTGAACAAATGTATAAAAGCTTTTAAAGCTTTTGAAGCTTTTATTTACTTGAACAACTTGAAGCTTTTGCATTATTGTGTTAAACTTTTTCAAACAAATTTTAGACTACCAAATTATTGTGCAAGTTAAAAGCTTTAAAAAATTTCTTTAAGTTTATATCAGTTTCTAATAGATATTTTCACAAAGAAGCCCACATACTTAAGTTTCTGTAAAAGATTTACTACGTTAAGCAGCAAGCTTTTATAGCTTTCCGCAAGACAATTATCTGGAGCTTTTTTGAACGTTTGGGTCTTTAATTTTTTTTAGGCATTTTTAGATTTCTCAAGATATTTCAAACACTGCTTTCGTTTGCAAATTACTTAAGCTACAGTTTTTGAGGAACAAGGCATCTTTGAAAGTTAAATGCAGGAAATTTCATTGAAACCCACATTTATGTGCTTTTCTAGTTAGATAAATTCCTGGCCCCTTTTTCGAGCTTAAGTTGCTAGACTAGCGACTTTCTATTATTATTTTACAGATTTTGACGCTTTTTGAGCTTTTGAAGCTTTTTGGAGCTTTTACAGCTATTGGTTCTTATTACTCTGATTTAACGTACTTTTAAGCTTTAAAAAGCTCAACTTTAGATTGATTAGTTGTTTTTATTGAAGTTAATGGACGAGAGGAGAGAAATCAGGACATTTAAGAGTTCTAAAGGAAAAAATTAATATTTTTTACAGCTTTTTGAGTTTTTAGAGCTTTTTTATTTTTTGAAAATAACGCTCATCAAAACTTTTGCTTAACTTAAAAACTAAGCTTTATTAACGGTAAGAGCTTTGAAAGCTTTTGAAAAAATATTGATATGAACTATTTATGCTAAGAGCTTTGTTAAATCTTTGAACTAAATTTTCCCTTTTTAAAGATTTTCTTTTTTTGTTTGTTTTTTTCTAGTTCTCTTCTCTAACCCTTTACAACTAAATTTTCCTTATCCATGCTCCTCAATTCAACCATTTGTCATACGTTAAAATAAATCTCAACTAGCACTTGTAAAATTTTCCTCTTAATATTCATACATTAATAGGTACTTCGAAAATTTATGATCACTTACAAAGAAGTAAAAGCAATAATAAACAGCGTAGTTTTCCACATACACCGGAAATCACTTCCGATACTTAAAATTGATATGAGCTGCGTATAATGAAGAGCCATCATATTTTAGGGCTTCCTTTACTACAAGTGCACCTTCACAGAAGGAATGAAAGAAAAATATTTTTTTTTTATTTTCTTCTTGAAACATATTTCCTTTCAATTTTACCATATGTTCAATATACATTGCTGCATACACTGGGCCATCATCCAACAAAACGCAGATTTCCTCTGTAATATGCTTATGAATTTCCTATTAATATTTCCTTGACTGATAGAAAAAAAATGTGCAGTGCTACGCACACTCACCCATACCATCCCTATAGCGCTCGCGTTTTGACTGATGCTGCAGTGCATGTGCTGTGACTGTGTGTGTGTGTATGTTTACACTTCCCTATTATCCCTTCATCCGCACAGTCTCTTCGTGAGATTTTCCTTGTTTATAGCAGCTCCTTTGCTGCTACCTGCTCTCTGCTCTGATTTTCATTGGTTTTGTTTTTTTTTTTTGCTCTGCTTCTTTTTTCAATTTCGTCCTTTGTTTTACTTTGCATCAGCTCTGAGGGGGATATTCTTTGAAATCCTTACTAAGCTGCATCGCGCATTCAAAGCAGCAACACACACAAAAACCAACCACCAGTTTTATCTGTATTATCCTATCCTATCGTTTGTGCACTGGCCACTGAAGGAATTAGCGGACTTGAATATATTTTTTCCTTCCAATGTTTGTCTGTTTGTGTGTGCCACCCAATCACTCATCTTTTCCCACACATGTAACCTACATATATGAATGTTATGCACTGGCTGCCGCTGTGTACAAAAATGCTAAAAATGAACTGCGGCTTTGAAGTAGAAACACTGCTGTCGTTGCTATCTCAGTGTTTGTAGAACAAGTGCCCACAATACATTTAGCAATCTCATAGTAGTGTATTGTGGTATATATCGACATATGTTTTTTCACGATTTCAAGTGCAAGCATAACTAAAATATATGTATAGATGTAGAAGAAGTACACAAGTTTCTGCAGATCTGGGAATGTAGTTCCAGCAAAGAATGATTGCTGTTGTCAGCAGCTGCTGTTCATTACATGCCCTTTTACTACTGTTTAGTTACTATGATGATGCTTTCCTTATAGGGAATGAATGTGTGAGTTGCTGTAAGTGATGCACAGTGCAAAGGAACTGGGTATCGATGACCGGTTCATTAAAAAAATAAATTGGTTTTATTTAATTGTGTATTTTTTTAAGCTATTGCATGCATTTTATCGCAGGCCTTGGCGGTGGGAGTGAAATTAAAAAAATGTTAATGTTAAAAAAGTTCGTAACGGCCTTTTTTCAATGTTAAAAGGTTCGGCGTTAGCAACATAACTTGACAAAAAATAAATATAAGCGTTGCCTACATTTAAGCGTATGACGTTATACTAATGTTAGCAGCATGCCGATTACATAAAATTGGAGCTGTACATTACATTACATTAAAATTGGATCTGTAAGCGTTGCCTACATTTAGGCGTATTTTATTTTATTTTTTATTTCATTTTATTTAATGTACTTAAATTTTATTTTTTTAAATGTGACTTTTTATTTTATTTTTTTTTTGTTTAACTTTCTTTTATTTTAATTTTATATTAATTAATTTTTTTTTTCAACTTCATTGTATTTTTTTTTTTTTTCTTTTATTGTTATATTATTTGAATTATTTTAGCTATTTTTGTAATTTAATTTAACTTTTTTTATTCTTATTCTATTTAATTATTTATTTTTTTTTTTTATTTTTTTTTTTATTTCACTTTATTTTTTTATTTTTTAAATTTAATTTTATTTCACTTCCATTCATGCATTTCATTTTTTTTTATTTTTTATCTTTTTTATATTATTTTTTCCAACTTTTTTTTTCTTTTATTGTTATTTTTATGTCATTTTGAAATATTTTAGCCTTTTTATTTTATTTTTTTTTTTTATTCTATTTATTTTTTTTTATCTTATTTTTTTTTTTGTCTTTTTTTTCTTTTTTTATTTATTTCTTTTTTTATTTTGTATTTTTATTAATTTTTTTATTTATTTAATTTAATTAAATTTTTATTTATTTTTTTTTTTATTTAACTTTATTTCACTTTTTAATTGTTTTTTATTTTATTTCACTTAATTTTTTATTTTTTATATTTAATGTTATTTCACTTTATGTATTTCATTTTTTTATATTTTTTTTATTTTTTTTAATATAATTTTTTTCAAACTTTTTTCTTTTATATTATTTTGAACTATTTTAGCTTTTTTATTTTATTTTATTTTTTTTTTATTATTTTTTTATTCTATTCTTTTTTTTAATTTTATTTATTTTTTTTCTTTTTTATTTATTTATTTTTTTTTTGATTTTTTTATTTCACCTTTTTTCGAATTTAATTTTATTTCACTTTATTTTATTGCATTTATTTATTTATTTTTTTTATTTTTATATCATTTTATTTTTTTGTTCCAACTTATATTTTTAATTTGTTTTCTTTTATTATTATATTATTTTCAATTATTTTAGCTAATTTTTTAATTTTATTTTTTTTAATTTACTTTTGTTTTATTTTTTTTTATTCTATTTATTTTTTTTTATTTTATTAATTTTTGTTAATTTTTTTTATTTTTTTATTTTATTTTATTTAATTTTTTATTTTTTTTTTTTATTTACGTTATTTCTCCTTATTTCTTAAATTTTTAATTTTATAAATTTTTTTTTAATCTTTTTTTTATTTTATTTTACTTTAATGCCATTTTTTTATTTTGTTTCACTTTATTCTACTTTATTTTATTTTTAATATTATTTTATTTATTTATATATATTTTTTCATATTTTTTTTTTTTACTTTATTTCATTTTATGTCATTCCCTTACAGCTCCAACTACCCGGTTAAGTTTTGCCAGCAAACTTTATAGAACCGGGTTTCTTGATACCTGAAACTCTTCATCACTAACTCTGTAATAAAAAAAAACTCAGAGATTAAGCGCTGCTCATTTACAGCCTACACCTAGCAGATGCTCTTTTCATGCTTCACACTTCCTCCTCCACTGCTGCTTTTTTTCTTCTTACAAACACCAACAACACTGCTCTCATTGCATATGCCATCGACGCATTTGTTATGAATATTAAAGTGCGTATTTTTTTGATCTAGCATTTGTCGCAGATTTTTTTTTCTCCAATTGAAAGTCAATCTTGCATATGTTTGTCTCTATACGCATGTGAAATTTTTATTTTTTCCTCTTCCACTACCTTTGATTTCCCAGATCGAATAGATTTTAGCAGCAGCTGCTACTGCAGCACTTGTTGTAGGCGTGGGAAATGCATTGGTGATTAGTTTTTTCTACTCTCATAGATATCCACTCAGAGATTCTGTACCTTTTTGCTAAGCAATAACAGCTGCTAGAAATTCTCACAATTAATTATTCATTTCTTGAATTTGTTTTGGGCTAAACACTTTTGAAAATAATTTAAATATGAACTCACGATAAGAACCTAGTTTTGAAGATTAGAATTCTAATGAGCTTATATAAATTTTCAATTTTCAAAAAGGTGGCAACACTTTTCCAAACAAAAATGTTAATTTTAGAAACTTTTCAAGTTACTAAAAAATTCTTTGAAATAAAAGACAAAATAATTTCTTTTTACTGACGAATTTCCATCTCGTAACACAAAGAAATTTGTAAAAATCGATTTTTTTAAATATGTGGCAACTCTTCACACTGTAATCTTTAAATATTAAATCAGTTTCAAAGTGACTGCATAATAATAACGGATGACTATGATATAAAGATACGTATCGTAAAAACCACTCTTTACTTTGTTACATATATATATATATATATAAATTTGAACCTGTCTGGCAACCCTTAATCGAAAAAAATTTATAATCGATATAACTTCTAAAAATTTTTGAAGTCTTCTGTGCTAAAAGAAGCAGAGTAAATTTGGTATTTCAAAAAAGTAGCTACCTAAGGAAAATATTAATTTAGAATTAGTGAAAGTACCAAAAAAATTGAAATAAAGTGGCAGCTCTTTTTAACTGATATTCATTTTTAAGCTTTTGTAATCACCTACTCTCTACTTAAAATTTAAAAGTCTTTTTGAAATAAAGTAGTGTGGAAAAGTAATAAAGATGTAAAAAACCCGACAGTTGATAGTTGAAGTTAAGTGGCAACCTTTTGGCCATTTTTTCGTGATTTTGAAGTGAACACTTTGCGATGAAAAACCAACCTTGAACTAGAATTTTAGATTTGAGGTTTCACATGAAATGCTTTGATCTGTAAATGAGTATCTAGTAATATTTCATATTGAGAAAAAGGGTTGCCACCTATTAAAATAATATTTTTTTTGTGTAGTTAGTTTGAGTTCATCTAGGAAAAGGCGAAAGTGGAGGAAGAAGTGAAGGAAAAATAACTTTTTTAAGCTTAATTTCTGATACCATTCCATCGAGCTCAAACTCAATCACTTCTAACGAGCTCAGCTAACATTTCAATAAGATAATTGCATTTCGACAGTGCAAGAAAAACACACAACAAATTTTTCACACCAAATTCAGTGAATACTCACACTGAGCGCTAACAATAATGTGAAAGAGGTGTTTTCGGTTTCACAAGTACGCCCACGACAACCTAGTTTAAGAAAGGTATAAGTAGGTATGTAAGAGTTTTCACAGAATCTGAGATACAGAGCGTGAAAAAAAAACAAGAGCGGAAACATCACTTTGTGGTTAGTGAAATGCACACCAGAAGGTGTGAGCGAGCGCTCGCTGCAAGAAGGTGTGAAGAAAGGTACGAACAAGAGCAGGCAGCTAAACGAAGGTGGAGTACAAAAATAAAAAATCTAAGCCAAAATGCTGCAATACCTACGCTTTGTTGTGGTTGTTGGTGTCCCTTTTTTTTTCTTCTCTACCATTAATGAAAAGTGTGCATCAAAGTCAATCACATTGCATTGTTTTGCATGGGAATTCATTCGGCCTTTCTCTACGATCACCGCCTAACATAGATCAACGACTGAGCTCTATATGCCACAAGCATAACTTTTACTTGCCATTTGTGGTTTTGTAGAGGAAAAAGTGTAAAGCCATAAGTGCATAAGTCTCAAAGCTTAAAATTTTTCTGCGTACTTTGAATGTACTTAATGTGATTAATGATTGTTGATAAGATGTTTGTAGTAGACGCGTATGTGGTTTGAATGGGCCACCTCAGTGTGGTTAAACAAAAATATTTTTGTAAGTTCATAAAATCTTTTGTTTTTCTTGCGACGAAGTCAAATATCTGCTCAAACAGCGTTCAAAGCCTATTCGAGGTAGCTGCTGGGCTATACCCGCGGGTTACACTTGTGGGCATTTGTTGAGATGATTAACAAATGAGGTTGCTGCCCGAAGCTATTAATCTATAAATATTTAAATGCAATTAAAAACTAGTTTGAGCTTTTGTAAGGCAATTAAAGCTTATCTTCGATTTTTTTTGATTAATTTTTAAGTAATTTTGTTTGTTTGGAAATTTTAATTTATTTTAAAATTTTTTTTTATGTGCTTTATGATTAATTAATTTCGACTTTTCGGGGAATGCAATTGAGGTTAAAATTTTTTTAGTTACAGTGGTGGTTGAAAAAACAAGCAGTGAATTAAAAAAATTTTTTTTTTCGGTGCACGTTATTCACTAATTTTTTTGCACTTTAAATAACTACAAATTGTGACAGAAAGTTCAAAAGTACAATAAAAAAAAAAATCACTGTTATGGTCACTGTGACGGTCACTGTGACGGTCACTGTCATATTTATTTATTTTCTTTTGCATTTAGAATATAACTGCAAGTGTAACAGAAAGCTCAAAAGGACAATTTGTAAAAAAAATCACTTTTATGATCACTGTGACAGTCACTGTGAAATATAGTTAATTTTCTTTTCTATGTAGGGTACAATTCCAGTGAAATAAATTTTTTTTTCGGTGTACGATATTCACTAATTTTTTTGCACTTTAAATAACTACAAATTGTGACAGAAAGTTCAAAAATAAAATTAAAAAAAATCACTGTTATGGTCACTGTAACGGTCACTGTCATATTTATTTATTTTCTTTTTCATTTAGAATATAAATTCAACTGTAACAGAAAGCTCAAAAGTATTTACTTATTGCTGCCCTGAAATCCTTGTGGAGCATAGGGCTTCGACAATGGACCTAAATCTGACTCGGTTCGACGCTTCACAACAAAAGTATAATTAAAAAAAAAAAAACATTTTTAGTGTGATGGTCGCTATCACTGTGACGGTAACGGTCTACTGTCACTATCATTGTATCGCTTACTATCATTTTCATAGTGCCGGTCCTTGTCACAGTTCTATTTATGGCAAAATTTTTTGTCACGGTCACTGTCACATAATTGCCACACACACACACAATGGGCCCTGATCTCATCATGGCAACAGTGTCGATTGCTGTCACTGTTACACAAAGGATCACTTTTTCGGCCATTATTTTTGTTGCGGTAACGGACAGTGTCACATTAGCACAGTCACATAAATGTTCGTGATTTCGATCTTACTTCTGCTTAGGTCACTGTAAATTCCGTGATTTCTGTAACGATTTTGATACTGTCACTGTTCGGGTGACTTTCACACTTTCCTTTTTGGTTGCGGTTCAGAAACGGTCACAAATTCTGTAACGAATTTGCCAATGTCACTGTGACAATCACTATGATACTTCCCCTCGTGGTCACGGTTCCGAAAAAGTCACGATTTCTGTAACGATTTTGATACTGTCACTGTTCGGGTGACTTTCACTCTTTTCGTTTTGGTCACGGTTCAGAAACGGTCACAATTTCTGTAACGAATTTGGCAATGTCACTGAGACAATCCCTGTGATACTTCCCTTCGTGGTCACGGTTCCGAAAAAGTCACGATTTCTGTAACGATTTTGATACTGTCACTGTTCGGGTGACTTTCACACTTTCCTTTTTGGTCACGGTTCAGAAACGGTGCCGAGTTTTGTAACGATTTTGTCACTCTAACGGTGCTTGTCACTGTTATACTTCCCTTCATGATC
>CAXKVI010000003.1:120361143-120366143 GCA_964058755.1 Campiglossa producta
TGATTTTTTTATGAATTTTGCAGAACTCTGGCTTAAACATTGTATGTTATTTATACGATTTAAAATATGAGTGATGGTTGGAATAATTCATTTTCGCTCAAGAACCGGGCTCTCCAAAAATGTAAGTGAGTTTCGTTGCTCACTAGTAGGGCTCATCAAAATTGTAATTGAGCTGCGATGACTACTCCTACCGGCCGAAAATTTACTATTTATTGCATAGTTTAAGGCACTCAATAAAATTGGCTTACTTTAATCTTTGCTACCGAGAAGTGCCGAGAAGTATGCAATTTTTCAGTTTTAGTTAAAATTGTAGAGCTATCAGATGCGCCTAAAATCATGCAACTTTCAGCATCATGGGTAGTCATTCTGCCAGAATCTGTTGATTACCATTGCCAGTGTGACCGGAAGCTAACATTTTATTGCATACTTTTAGGCGCTCATACAATTTTTACCCTTAATGCGAGCTCAGAACTCTTCACAACCATAAATGCGTTCCAAATCAGAAAAACTACTGAGTCGAAAGAAGCAAAAAATGATTGAAATTGTGCGAAATCTGTAAGGCTGCATACTAATAGGCGCTTGTATATAAATACATATATACCATTTCCTGCTATCTGTTACCAATTCTCATTTAAAAGCGATTACATTTCAGTAGTATAGCTAAAATTTTTCGACGAAAAATCAGTGCATATGTATATTTTCCAAAGCGTAATCAGAAATCGAAACCTATGCATTAAATCAAACTCATATAAAAAATCAAACGAAAAGAAAGGCGAGCCAAGTGAAGCCATTTGACGTGGTTGAATGAACTTTTGATGTGTGAGGAAATACTTTTTGACAAGAAAAATTAAATGAAAGTAGTATTAGATACATACAAAAAATACAAATAGGAAATGCCATCAGTGACCATCCCCAGACACCTATAGAGCTAACTATCCCATGACAAACTATAATGTCATAACTTTAACTTCCTGCGCAGTTTTTCCGCGGAAAACTTAATTTTATCAAACATTAACGTAATAAATATAACATTACAATGTCTGCAGAGAACATAAGGATTCCCCCTGTTGCTTAGTTATTGGTCTACTGTGTGGGCGCGTTTACCTAGTGAAGGTGTGTTCTACCTATTATTATTTTGAGTAATTTTGGTCATTACATAGAAGTGCTTAAGGCTTATGCTTTTCCACTTTCACATCTTATTTTCTTCGCTGTCATTTACATACATTCGTTTAGTGGTTTTTGTCTGCGCACTCAGAAGGGAGTGCCTTTGACCTCAAAGGAAAACTCGTAAATAGAAATTGTTTGAGGAAGAAAAATTGTCTGCCGTTAAATTTATCGTTTACCTGTGTCTGATTGAGGGGTTCCCTAATGCAGTTTTAGGTGTGGCTTACTGTTTTTGGGACAGTCAATCTAATGTAAATGTTTGCGTGTCTAGCCAGTTATGGGTGTGGAGAAACAATCGATTTTTAAAGCAACTTTTGGGAAAGCGTTCAAGTTTGTCAAACAAGCAAGGGTTAAAAGTTTAAGTAAAAAGAGGAAAACAAAGCCTAAACCGGAACCGGAACCGAAACCGGAACCGAAACCGGAAACGGAACCGAAACCGAAACCGAAATCGAAACCGAAAACAGAACCGAAACCGGAACCGAAACAGGAACCGAAACCGGAACCGAAACCGGAACCATAACCGGAACCAAAACAAGAACCGGAACGGAAACCGGAACCGAAACCGAAACCGGAACCGGGACCGAAACCAGAACCGAAACCGAAACCGGAACCGAAACCGAAACCGGAACCGGAACCGGAACCGAAACCGGAACCGAAACCGGAACCGGAACCGAAACCGGAACCGGAACCGGAACCGAAACCGAAACCGGAACCGAATCCGGAACCGAAACCGGAACCGAAACCGAAACCGGAACCGAATTTGGAAACGAAACCGGAACCGAAAACGGAACCGAAACCGGAACCGAAACCGGAACCGAAACCGGAACCGAAACCGGAACCGAAACCGGAACCGAAACCGGAACCGAAACCGGAACCGAAACCGGAACCGAAACCGGAACCGAAACCGGAACCGAAACCGGAACCGAAACCGGAACCGAAACCGGAACCGAAACCGGAACCGAAACCGGAACCGAAACCGAAACCGGAACCGAAACCGGAACCGAAACCGGAACCGAAACCGGAACCGAAACCGGAACCGAAACCGGAACCGAAACCGGAACCGGAACCGAAAACGAAACCGGAACCGAAACCGGAACCCAAACCGAATCTGCATCTGAAACCTGAAAAAGGGAAACCAAATTGTAAAAATAAATCGAAATCGAAGTCGAAGTTAAACCCGGAACCAGAACCGAACCCGAACCCGAAACCGGAATCGAAGCCGAAGCCAAAACCTACTCCGAAACCAAAACAAAATTCGAAGCAGGATCGGGAAAATAAGTCACAATCCAAGTAGACCCTGGATGAAAACCGAAACGGAATCGAAGCCTAAACTGAAACCGATACCTGAAACCGAAAACACCATAATAATATCTTGAAATCGAAGTTGAACCCGGAACCGAAGCCAAAACCGAATCCGACACCTGGACCGAAGTAAAAACCGGAAGAAAACTACACACAATAATAGTTTGAAATCGAAGCCGAACCCTTAACCCAAGTCCAAACCGAATCCGAGACCTGAACCGAAGTCAAAATCGGAAGAAAAACTAAGCACAATAATAATTTGAAATCGAAGTCGAACCCGGAACCGGAACCGAAGTCCAAACCGAATCCGAAACTTGAATCGGAGTCAAAACTGGCAGAGAAACTGAACAAGATAATATGTAATTTGAAATCGAAGTCTAACCCGAAACCGAATCCGGAACCGAAGACGAAACCGAGTCCGAAACCGGAACAGAAGCCGAACCTGAATAAAAATATAAGAATATGTAGCAGATATCGCAAGAAGGCAAGAGAAACCAAACTTTTATTGCAAAGCCTAACCGAAATGAAATAAATATGGAAATCGAGTTAGCAACCGGAGACTCAAACTAAATCTAGATTCAAATCTACATAACAGCCAAAACTGAGCTCAAAGAGTAGAAGTTATTATTAAAAATCTAAGCTGAAAATCATGACTTTATCTGAAAAAAAAAAACACCAAACTCAACTTCCGCTCTGGCGCCGCCACCAGCTGTGGAATGTTGACGATTTCCTTTCGCCTCTAAGTGCAATCAATATCCGTTTAGAGCAGACACTAAATACCGATTAGCTAATTTCCCTAAATTAATGGTCAATAGACATTGCTTAAGTGATTTAATAAATACCAAGAAGGCCAACAGAGCCTGAGAAGAGGTTGATACTGTTGATTAAAGAGCGCAGTTTTTGTTACTTTTTATGTGGCAAAGAGCAAGTTAATTAAGTTTCACAAGCAATATGTGAATTTCTCAACATAATACATAGTAAAAAATAGATTCAAAACCAGTTGCAATCGATTCATATGCAATTAATGATTCCTAGAATGAAGCGAAATTCTTTGAGAAAAAAATTTGCGTAGCACAGAGTCAAATGTAAGCGAAGAAAAAAGTGTGAGTTTTAATTTGATTGGGTATGCTTTTTGGCTTGGAAAACTTTAAGAGAAAAATTCCATCTCTATAACATATTAAAACCAGAATATTTTAAATAAAAAATCGAAAAATATAGGTTTGTTTGAAAACCGAGTTTTATAAAGATTTTGAGATAGATAGAAAGCACAATGAAAGCTCGATAAAAATCGATAAAGCTCCATCAAATTCGATAAACATCTTTCAAATATGAAAAACGTAAATAAAAACGATTCAAATTAGAAAAAAAAATTTTAAATAGAACTACCTTTGATAGTTTTTCGAAAAAAAAACCCCAAAAAAGAAAAACCGATATAAAAGAATAATCGAAAAAAATCGAAAATTTTAATTTTCCAATATCTAAAGGAATCGAATGGATAAATAATACGAATTTAGGGCAATCAGGAGTAATGATTATCAATACTTATATTAATAATCGATTTAAAAGAATAATGAAAAATATCGATAATTATCGGATAAAGTATAACATTAGCTGAAATCGTTGATTATTTATAAAAATCGTCTAGAAAACGATCAATCTCGATATAAGGCAAAAATAAAACCAAAATAATACACATTTTATGCAATTAGGGTAAAATATAAATATCCATAAAAAAACGATGACTTAAAAGAATAATCGAAATAATCGATAATAGTCGAAAAATGTATCAAATTAGTCTAGATAAGTCTAGAAAACGATAAATGTCGGTACAAATCAAAATTAAACCGAAGTAATCAAGATTCTAAGCAATCAGGAGTAAAATATAAATATCGATAAAAAAAGATTTAAGAAAGGTTTGATTTGTAATATTAAAAATTGACGGAAATTTAATATAATAATAGTAATAATCGACTTAAAATTATAATCGAAAAAAATCGATGGTAAGCGAAAAAATTCTTTTAAATGATTGAGCATTTGTAGATATCGAAAGAACCAGAATAATTTAAAAAAAATCAATTTTAATAGTCTTAATTCGATAAAAATCGAGAGATATGCATTAAAAAAATTCAGAAATGATAAGTAAAAATTCAGAAATGATAAGTAACAATAAATGAATCATTAAAATCGAATAAGCTATATAAAAGTCATAAGCAATCGATAACTGAACCAATCGATATATAATACTAAGCGATACAAATCTTTAATAATCAAAAATACTGATAAAATTATCGATAAATATTAGAAAAAATCGATAATTACATATAAAATCCGATAAAATAATCGACGAGGCTAACAATCGATAAATACTTACAAACGAAACAGGTTTAAATTGACGGAAATACTAAAATTAATCGAAAAATATTAGAAGTAATCGATAAAAACATGTAAAATCGATTAAAATAATCGATAAATACCAAACAAGTGCTATTAGACAGAATCTTAAGTGTGTCTTTCTGCTATGCTTAGGCAGCTGA
>CAXKVI010000003.1:120371143-120383643 GCA_964058755.1 Campiglossa producta
ATATGATTTTCACATTGAATATTTGACCAATAATGACTTATTTAATTATGTCTGCGGGCAGTATTGTGTGCATGATGTTGCCAACTATATATGTAATTAATTTCTAGTGTCCATATTAGTTTTCTTGGAAATATGCCATCAGTAGAGCTGCATATGATAATATTTTGTGTGTGTGATACTGAGAGCTAAATTAAGCTCTTGTGAGGAAGTTAAAGGTTTGACATTTTTTTAGTTTGTTGCATAGTAAATTCTTTTTTAAATATTCAACTTGTGCCTTTGTTTGGAATTAATAAAATATTTGCAAGAAAAACTTGTGATTTTTTACAAAATCAGTTGATTTGCACATCATGTGACTTTCTATCACATGATGCCGAAACATAAGAATTTGAAATTTTAACCATGACTCATGAGTATACTTAACATGTTAAAAAAATTGTATTTCCAATACATATGATGTCAGATCATGCGTTACTTGATCATGTGATATCAACTGGTGATCATATAATATAAAAAAAAATTATTTTTTTTCGTCATAAGATATCAAATTCCAAAAAAAATAATATAAATGAAATGTAAAAAGTATTGTCTTTTCAGTTCATATGATGTGATCATGCGTTACCAGATCATAACGTCGCGTAGTCATATCATATTTTAATTTTATTTTTTTTTTTCATTAAGTGGGCTTTAGATATGTAAGCTATTACTGTTTCAAGTATTTTTTCGATATAAAATGAACCCCGAAAATATAAAGAAATAAGAACCAATGTCATCACGTGACATATTTATCATAAAATTTCAAATTGCAAAGAAAAAAATAAATTAAAAATCACGCGATACCATCATATGATAATTTAGAATCGTATATTCAAATTTGTCTCACTAATTACCATTACCTACATATAATAAAATTTTTCACATAATATCACAACAATAATGCTATTTGCAACAAAATCAAAATCAAATGTCAAACCACACAATGATTTTCAGGCAATAGTGAAAAAGCCGCATAATAGCTATAAAGTGTTGACATAGCATAACTATGCCAGAACATTAAATAAAAGGTTTAGTGAAATGAACGACTTTTACAAATTTTATACACATACACGAAAATGTCACCAGTTGACAACATGCAGGCCACACATTTTTCGATTGCATTAATTTTTCAAAAAAAAAAAACAAAAAGTTTCAGCAGACAGCAGCAGTTATACCTAGAATGAGCGTACACACATAACATTTAGAAGCGACAGTAATAAAGCACAATTGCAGTTCTCATAACAGATCATAAAGTGCCAAATGTAACCGAAATATATTTCAAATGCAAAATGCAGCGCAGCGTAAAATGACAATTTATATTGTGCAACTTTTGTTCTGTGAAGCCACAATGTGTAGTTATTATGCAAATTTGATATTGATATTATAACAACAAAAACAATACTGTGAAATTGCAAATTTTGTAACAAATTTTGTTGATACGTTTAAGCACATTAAGTGACAATTAATTCTATATATGTATACATATAAAGCTAAATATTTATGGTGACTTTTATGCTATGACATGTCAACGGCATCATTTTGAAAGCCTCTAATATGCATATGCATGCAAATATATGAAAGCATTTAACTAATGCGCATTATGCAGAGCATACATTTAGGAGTTCACACTCATTATGCGAATGGCAAGCATTAAGTAGACTTAATAGGCTACATATTTTGAGAAAATGTGGTTGGAATGCGAATGCGTTTGTATGTCATTAAGTAGGCTTTTCAAGCGGCAAATAGTTGGCATTTGGAATTTTCACTTTTGTATGTAATACCTTAAACAATTTATATCAAATTGAATGCATACTTTTAGGCTGAATATTTGCAGTGACATTAAATATGCAAAGGCGATTGAATGGAGTTGAATATATACATGAGAAAGTTTAAATATGAAAGTCTTCAGCTTTGATTATTGAAATGAAAAGCATTTTATGTGGCAAGTTTTGCATTATTAAATTTAAAATATGTGCCTAAAAGTATGCAACAAATTTTTGGATTTAATTGCAATTTAATTTTTGATTTTTCTGGTGAATAGCGGCCTTTTGATGATGGTTTGAAAACGATTTAAATGCCCCTTATGCCTCTGGATCTTGGCAAATAAACAGCTGATTTCAAATCATATGATATCACCACAACATATATGTATATAAGGGTGCGATCTGCAGTTAACTTTGTTATACATTAGATACATATCAAAGACTTAACTGCTGTTAGATATCAGCTAATTATAAGAATTATGATCTGACGAAGTCGGCATTTGATATCATATGGATAAAAGTCGCACTACTTAGCATCACACATCACGTGATCTTAAATCGTGAGATATGATATGACCCTCACACAAGAAGATTTGTATAATCGTTAGATTATTAGTCATGAAACTGGATCAAAAGGCATTTCACACAAGTTTGAGATTCATGATGTAGCATCACCATCACAGGGTTTTAAGTCACAGGAGTGAATGTCACATGATATATTTTCTTTAAATCAACTTTAGGAGACTTATATTTGATTTTGATATAGATAACAAAGAATCAGCTGAATCAACTGCCTATTATCAAATAGAAAAAATCACGTGACGTTATATCACATGATGGAAAATCGTATGATTTAAAACCGCGACATCACGTAAAATCACATGATGGAAAATTATATGATTTAAAACAGGGCCCAGCAGATGAATTTCTACTGTGAATTGTTATTTGTTTTTTCTCCGTGGCTCACTCGCAAGCACCAAAGCAACATCGTATGTTGTTGAGTCGTTGCTTGTCAGTGAGCGACTAGGCATAACCAACGACGTCCATTGATTGGTCAGTGCGATCATAACGCTCTCACAAGCGCACCAACAATTTCTGCTGGGGCTTGATTTAAAACCATGACACGACGTAATATCACATGACGGAAGATTATATGTATGATTTTTTTCATCTCATCGCATCACATGATGGAAAATTATTTATCTAAAAACACGACATTATAGAAAATCAATTAAATCGCCAAGTAACTACAAAATAATTTTGTATGAGCTAGAAAAAAGATCATGTGATGTGGTATCAAGTGATGCAAATCATATGACTTATCACCTTCACCTCAATAAAATCGCATACTAGCCATAAAATCATAAATAATATGACGTAATATCATGCGAGGTAAATCACATCACAGAAAATCTATTAAATCACCTGTTAACTATAAAATCATGTTGTATATGCAAAAAAAATCCTATGATATAATATCATGTGATACAAAGTCATGTGACCTATCACCATTAAATCACTTAAAATTAATTAAATCGCGTATTTGTTAGGAAATCTTTTTATATGAGCAAAAAATTTAATGTGATATAATATCATATGATGCTAAAACATATATCACAATCACATCATAAAAATGATTTACTAATTATTCATCACTTTATTTCAGCGCAAACAAAAAATCATGTGATAAACAATCATATGACTTAACATCGCGCTATTAAGAACAAAAAGGCTTTGTCATTTGTGGTAATTTATATTACCGTTAATAAACAACGTGACGTATAACATACAAATACCATTTAGGAAATCTCGTTAACAAGCAACATTTGTTTTGATTTCAATTGCTTTTAAATTGTTATGCAACAACAATTGCTGGCACTTTTTAAACTTGAATTGGCGGTCGTTTAACGAAAACATAATTTCCGTTTATTGTGATGAGTGTACGTGATATCATAATTGCAGTGAAATATCGCACGCTAGTTAAACAGAGAGAAAAATCACTTTAATTTTATTGTACTCGTTTATGAGCGCACACAATCATAAAACTGTACACAAAAAGCATGTAAAACAATCATCAAACGCCCTTCAAGCCTCCTTACACAAAAATCAAAGTATTGTTGCACTTGTTCGCACTTAATTTTTTTTTTTTTTTTTTTTTTTTTTTTTTTTCTCATCACCTTGCCAACTTTAAGCTAAACAAATTCACAATTTTCACAGCCTGCGCGCTTCGCTTTTGTTGTGGCTCGTGACATTGTTTACGTGCGCTTTTGTTGCTGCAGCGAGGTCGGATATTGATGCCATGCAGCTTTTTGTCGCCACTACTGGCTGTATTGAGAGTAAAGCAAGCATATAAATTTAATTTTAAGCAGCAACAATACAAATGCTCAAATGCTATAAGTGAGCAGCGTGTAACAATAAGCTAGTGCCCGTGTCTATAAAACCTTTTCAAAATGTGCGCAATAATTGTCAAGCGCTTTAACTTATGTAATGCAAAATGAAATAACAAACAACTAAACTAATTGTTCAACAAATGCGGGGAAGAAGAGAAAATTATATAAGAAAGCAAAAGAAATTTATATAAGCAAAAGAATTGAAAATGTGAAAAAACCAAAAATCAAATAAGTTGTGAAAATCTGCTCTGCTTGTTTGTTGCTTTTGCATTTTTCCTTGCATCTTTGCACACTTCGCTACAAATCACATATTTTGTATTTGTGTTAACAGCTTGTGCGATTTGTGTTCTGTTCAGAGTTTTCAGTTTTCAGTTTGCTTTTTTATTTTTGGCAGCGACTTATCGTTTGGTTTTGCAGCGCGCCACACCATGCCTTTGCGCCTTGCAGTATGCAAACAATTTAAAAACGTGGCACAACTAAAGCTATTTTTCGCGCGCGATTGCAAAATGGAAAACCGCTAAAGCGCGTTCAAATTGCAATGAAAAAGTGATTAGTTGTGGGATGTGGATTAAGGTGGAAGTAAAAAAAAGAGAACTGACAAAGTAAGGCAAAAATTAGGAGAAAGGAAGGTCTTCACACAGTTAAAACTATTATTTTATTTTATTTTATTTTATTTTATTTTATTTTATTTTATTTTATTTTATTTTATTTTATTTTATTTTATTTTATTTTATTTTATTTTATTTTATTTTATTTTATTTTATTTTATTTTATTTTATTTTATTTTATTTTATTTTATTTTATTTTATTTTATTTTATTTTATTTTATTTTATTTTATTTTATTTTATTTTATTTTATTTTATTTTATTTTATTTTATTTTATTTTATTTTATTTTATTTTATTTTATTTTATTTTATTTTATTTTATTTTATTTTATTTTATTTTATTTTATTTTATTTTATTTTATTTTATTTTATTTTATTTTATTTTATTTTATTTTATTTTATTTTATTTTATTTTATTTTATTTTATTTTATTTTATTTTATTTTATTTTATTTTATTTTATTTTATTTTATTTTATTTTATTTTATTTTATTTTATTTTATTTTATTTTATTTTATTTTATTTTATTTTATTTTATTTTATTTTATTTTATTTTATTTTATTTTATTTTATTTTATTTTATTTTATTTTATTTTATTTTATTTTATTTTATTTTATTTTATTTTATATTAAGCAATCGTATATACATATTTTACCCCTCCCCCCCCCCCCTTTCTGCACCCGCGTCACTGTCGCCTCTCGACATAGCAACATAGCAACATGACATAAATATGTTGTGGAGCGTAAAACGTTTTTGTTTAGTGGTTAAGTTAAATAAAATTGTTGTTGAATTGTTAATGTGCTTGCGAGTTATGTAAAGTATGTAAATAAGTATGTTTGTATAAACACATAAGAGTATTGTTGGCTTGTAGGTGTTGTACACTGTGTTTGTAATATCCTTTTGTAGCTCTCTCCGCGTACTCACGCTTACGTCAAAATACTTTTCTGCCATTTAGTCTCGTTATACGTGCTCGCCTTTAAATGCAAATTTTTTTACAATGCGGTCTAAGTACGTACGTCATTTAGTTAATTTTGTAGAAGAGTTTATTTATTTATGATTTTTGTAAGGGGCACGTAAAAAATGGTAATCCATTTTTCTAAAGCCTAAAATGTCACAGGAATGTCATAAAAATTCATTTAAGTCTTATTTCTTGGCCTTGTACGATTGCTTAGCAAGATACTTATTTAGTCACTTTGTTACTGAGGGTAATCATCTGTTAAAGATATGAGGATGATTAATTAACAGCTTAAAAGAAAAATTAGGTTGCTTTGTGTTCCGCATACATTTGTTGCATATTTTTTTTTTTAGTTTGAGTAATCGATGAACATTTTTAGCATCTTAATTTTAATAACTCTCAGTTTAGGACAAATATTTAATATTCTATTTATGACCGCTACCCTATAGATAGAGAAAAAAGAGTAGGCTTTATTCCGGAACGCATACTTTTAGGCGCTACAAATGAGTTTAAATCCAAAAATAAAAGTGTTGCATACTTTTAGGCGCTATAAATTGGAAAAATCTCAAAATCACAGTATGTATTAGAGAGCAAATAATTATTTCCCCTTTTTACTCGTACATATAAGCTAAAGTGATTTCTGCTTTGAAAAATCGCCATTTTGAAGAATACCTCTGTCTATTCAAAAAGCGAAGCCTTCGAAGCGTAGTATACTTTTAAGCGCTATGAGAGAAGTTGTCAAGCCTCAAGCTGGTTTGATTCTGATTCATGCATATATACCTTTGGGTTACTTAAACAACTATTTAAAAAAATATATTTAATGAGTAGTTTTGATTTTTATTTTTTCTCTCTTTTCTTGAATTTAAAATTATACCTTGTGTGCGGTCCGGAACAAAGGGGTGTCACGCTTGACTGGCGCATCAGTTCACATTGATGCGCAACAACTTTAAAAACCATAGGTAGGTAGGTAGGTTCAAGTGGCTGCCGCAGAGGCACACTTAGGCCAGTTTTGAAGGCCCGTTGTGATACCACCAACACAAGGAAAGTCAGCCCCGGGACCCAGCCATATGGAAAATCCCTGAGTTGTTGGGATTTTCCACATAGCAGAATCCCGGGACTGACACTCCTAAACCGACACCGTTACTCCTCCTCGAACCACTTAGATGACTTTATGAAGCCCATCAAGTCCTTTATGTCCAGTTCCGCGATCTGGCTTAGACTATCTAGGAACGGAACTCCCAAAAAGCGCGTTCTCACGCCGCTTAAAGCCGGACAGTTGCAGATGAGGTGCTCCACCGTTTCCTCCTCCTCATCATCTTTGCAACTCCTGCAGCATCGTCGGTAGGGCACACTTAGCCTTTCTGCATGCCTACCAATGAGGCAGTGACCGGTTAATGCCCCTATCAATATGCAGATTTCCCTCCTAGTTAGGGCATAAATGCGTCTAGACCTTTTAAGATCCCATTTTGGCCAGGTTTGTTTCGATATCCGACACCCTGGGGATTGCAGCCATCTTTCGTTGGCTTGACGGAGTGTGTGCTCCTTCAGCATTAGTTTGCATGTGGCAAACGGCATACCTAAGCGCTCTTTATCCCGAAGAACCTGCTTGGTCGTGCCCTGCCTGGCAAGCTCGTCTGCCTTACAGTTTCCCTCAATGTCCCTATGTCCCGGGACCCATATGAGGTTTACGCGGTTCTGTTGGGCCATCTCCTGAAGAGATCGACGACAGCTGAGCGTCAGTTCAGAGTTGAACGTGTATGAGCCAAGGGATTTGATTGCCGCCTGGCTATCGCTGAAAATAGTGATATCTCCTCCGATAACACGTTTGCTTAACCAGGCCGCGGCGTCCCGGATTGCCGAGACTTCCGCCTGGAAAACGCTACAATGATCAGGTAGTCTGAAGGAGAGTTCAAGGTCCAAATCCCTTGAATAAACCCCTCCTCCAACTCTGCCGTCCAACTTCGAGCCGTCGGTGTATATGGAAGTGCCACCATTTGTTTCGGGACACCAATCCGTCCTCTCCCAGTCTTCTCTGCTGGGAATGTTTATTTTGAAGCAGCTATCCCCGACTGTAGTGGTCGCACAACGATCTGTGCTTAGAGGGAGAAAGCTGTAAGATTCCAGAATACTGGAGTGTCCAATAGTACCCGCACCCCAACTGGAGGTTTCTCTTAGGCGCAGAGCTGATGCCGCCGCTGACCGAAACCCTTCCAGATCAAGTGGCAAAATGCCCAGAATGGCCTGGAGGGCTTCGTTGGGCGTTGTTAAAAACCATATATTCACGTACATTATTCAATGTTTGTATAAAAAGCTAACAATCGATATATATACATATGTGTACTAGGGTGGAGCGAAAACATTGAAAGAAAAAAATTTACAAATGGTTTTAGTTCTAAATATCTAGTTAGGATAGAAATAATGTTTGAAGTTGTTCTAGTAACTGATTTAAAAAGGGCTTAAGCACTTCTCATTACTTAATAGGGACACTTTTTGTAATCCATCTCTTTGAAATACAATTTTTCCTCCACCCTAATATGCATGTCATTGTATTCACTATACGTACATTACAATTATTGTCTGTCATATTTTGTCATGTGAGTGGCTTATGACATTTTATTGCTGAAATTAACTGAAGCGTAGCCGAAATGATGAACGATAATTGGTTGGAAAGTTTGTGTAATGTAAGCTTACAACAAAAAAAAAAAACAAAACGGATGTTACTTATTTTGAAAAATAATTGCATATGGGCGCAAAATAACTAAAACTAAAAAAAAAAACAACAAATTTAAATATGTGATTTAAAAATATTGTAATTTCAAATTGCTTTATTGAATAGATGTATTGTGTATTGCGTTGATCTTCAAAGTACCTAATGACCAAGTGGCTTAACACCCTCTAAACAAGTTCCTATAATAGTTTTTAGAAGCTTAATACTTTATTCTCTTCAGAAACTATTTACGAAAGTTGCTATAAAATTTTATAGGAATTGGTTTTCTTTTAATTTCACCCCGTTTTTTTAATATTGTAAGGGAAATAATAAGAAAATAAAACTAGGCGCTGCCAAAGTTGCTATAATTTCTCACAAAAAATACAAAAACTCTAAAGAGTTGCTATAATTTTTTTAAAGTAGCCTTGTTCTTCCTTTTCCTCATTTAAATTCCAATGATTTTTAAATAATGAGGTCAAGTCTACTTTTTACTAAACTTCAAAAGTTGCTATAATATTTTATAGCAGCTCTATTTTTCAATATTAACTTCAAAAGCCTTAAAAATGGGTTTATTTTACAATTTACCAATTTTGCAATTTAACAATTTTGTTACGTTGATTGGACTACATATTAAATTTACTTTAAATTTTTATAGCAAACATAATTTTTCTAAATTTATTTTTAACATTAAAGGTTTTTTATTTAAGGAGATACAAAAATATAAATGGGAGCAGCGAAAAGTTGCTATTAGATCTCGAAACAATTTGTTGGCTGTAAAAAGGTTCTATAATTTTTTATAGCAATTAAATTAGTTATTGTCTTTACTAAATTTTGACAAATTTTTGAAAAAGACAGTCCAGTCTCACCTTTACTCGAAATATAAAGTTCCTATAATAATTATTAACACTTTGATTTTCTAAATTTTATCTCAAAAGTGTAAAAAGTTCCTATAACGTTTTATAGCAACTAACTTTTTTAATTCCTTTACTGAATTTTGACAAAGTTTTGAAGAAGACAGCCTACTTTCACTCAAAACATATAGTTCCTATAATGTTTTAAAATACTTTGATTTTCCAAATTTAATTTTAAAAGTGTAAAAAGTTCCTATAATTTTTTATATCAACTAAATTATTTAATTCCTGAGTTTTGACAAAGTTTTGAAGAAGACAGCCCACTCTCACTTTTACTCAAAATATAAAGTTCCTATAATAATTTAAAATACTTTTATTTTGAAAATTTTATCTCAAAAGTGCTCAAAATGAAATTCCTTTTTCAAAACATATCATTGTATTCCAGAGGGACTGTTAAAGTTATTTGGATTGCATTTTAAAGTTGCTATAATATTTTATAGCAACCTGATTATCTTATATTTTACTATAAACAACGCTGTTTCTTGAAATTTTTTAAAATAAATAATAAAAAATATATTATTTAAACCAGTAAAAGTTTCTATAATTTTTATAGCGACTTAAAATTGTTTTGTTCTAGTTATTTTTAACTATTAAAAGTTAAATCAATCAATTTGGTGTTCAAAAACCCATTTTTACTATTTTTTCATGAATTTCTACAACTAGTTTTGCAGCATACTGTCCCTCAAAGGTTTAAGCTAGCTAAGTACTTTAACTTTAAGCAATTCCGATGACATATGTTTCCTTAATCTTACAAATATGCTAATAAATATGTTAGCGAACATAAAATTGCATTTATATATTTTTTAGTGGAAGATATTTATGCGAAATATTTGCATAAAAAACTCATTAAACGCTATTGCAAGTTGAACATACAACATTTCTGCGAATTATTGTTATGCTGGTCGTAAGCTGTGAGAGAAGGCAAAGCAATACATCAATATTTTATTTTATTTAAGCGCAAGTATTGCTTAAGTAAAATTTTTGAAGAATTTTTTTGATTTGGCAACATTATATGCGTGTTCTTTTTTAAGCGAGTTGCAAAAAAAAAGTGATTTAACTCACTCATATTTTCTTCATGGAAGCTCAAAGCTCTCAAGTCTGTGCTTACCACTTGTTCCTTAACAACTCAGTTACTAAAGCGCTAGCCCTTTATATACCAAAACCCTGCATGCATTACAATCTCCCTTTTTTATTCCAAATATTTATCTTCCTTTATTCACTCACACCCATCAAGACACGCACGCAATGCACTCGCGCATGCATTGATGTACCCGCATAATGAGTCTTTTGGAACTTTTCGTTTACTTTTCCTATCTCAGCTAGCAAAAATACATATTTACTTAGGTACTTAATTTTGCTTTCGTTCGGAAGTTTTTTTATCAGTCGTTTTAGCAGCAAAGTTTTTATTACATTACTTCGTGTGCTTTCCTACTATCTAAGCAAAGTTTTAAATTCCCTAATGACAAAAGAATTATTTAGGTGAGAACTTTAACTGATATCGCATGACTGGCTCTTGGGCTAAATGCTTGGCTGACTAGTGCCAATGACTTCTAATTGCATCAACACATACTTTATGTGTATGAGGGAGTGCTTCGGTTTTATAAAAAGTTTTGAACTAATTAGTGGAAAATTTACTCAACTTAGCTGGCATGGGTATGTTTGGTAATACAGGGTGTTACGTGGAAGTAAGTAAGAAATTTAAGTTAAATCGCTTGTTTACAATTTGTATGGACTGTAAATCAGACAAAACTTTCGATAGAATTTTCAACAATATGAGCTATAAATTAACACAATTTGATATAATCTGAAACAATAAAATGTATCGATAACTATTAATTAGTCGATTAATTTGTACGATTGTTTTCGATAATAAAAATAATTTGATTATTGTTATTAATGGTCATTATATTTACGAACCTTGAAAGTTTTGTGGACTTTTGACCAGTATAAGCAACAATACAAAGCGGTTTGACAAGATCCTTCAACAAGATCGAAATTGCAATCAACGTTGTTGGTATAGTATGTAGCATTTTTCAACTTGTTTTCGCCAAAAACTCAAAAGAATAATTTGAAAAAAAAAATTATTCGACTGGTCAAAAGTCCACAAAACTTCAAAGTTCGATAACAAAAATATTTATCGATAGTTTTGATAATTTTTTCGTAGTTTATTTTCCAAGTTCAGTGTTCAAAAATGATTCCAGAAAATCTATTAAACTTGTATATTACCCTTTAGCTTTAATCGATAACAATAAGACGTAATCGTACTCAATAAAATTGTTTCGATAAAAAAATATTAATAGATTTTTTTGTTAATTTTTTTTTTTTAATCGATAACAAAAGGATGTTACACTTGTTTAGTTTATGTAATCGATAGTTTAAATAGTGTCATCCAGAAGCTTATTGATATCGATAGTATAAGTGAAGTTGATAAAGCTATCGCCTTAATCGATACTAATGAAATTAGGATTGATATCGATTATTTTTTCTATCGATTTGGTGCACTAATTGTCTAAGGTGGTATCATAATAACATTCAAGTAAAATTTTTTTCTGTAGTCATGGATTTTTCTGAGAGACTATCTGCAGCGAGCGTTGATTATAATCAGATTGAACTAAGACAATCGATTAACGTAATCGAAGGTTTTTGATCGATAATTTGCAGCGTTTGTTGAGAATGGGATCATATTTAAGTGTATAATTGAGCATTTTTCTGATCGTTTACCAGAAGAGAATGCTGAAAGGTGGTCATTACAACCTCGAAATAAAAAAAAAATCGATAATTAGTTAAGAAAAGTTACCATCTATGGAATCATCAAGAATTATTGTGGTTGATCGATTTTTTATAGCAAATGTTGAAAGAAGACATACTTTTGATCGATAATTCGCATCTATTGTTGAAAGAAGAGACATAACAGTCTTGGGCAAAAAAATAAACGATAAATAGTAGTCTAACGACACAATTTATTTTACAATCGATAATGTTTTCCATTCTATTTAAAAAATCGATAAATAGTTATCAAAAGCTACCATTCAGGGAATAATCAAGGATTTTTATAATCGATTGTTACGCCGGACGTTAGAAAAAGGGGCGTACAGTGTTTAACTAAAAAATATCGATAATTAGTTTACAAAAGT
>CAXKVI010000003.1:120389015-120404015 GCA_964058755.1 Campiglossa producta
AGCAGCAGTTATACCTAGAATGAGCATACACACATAACATTTAGAAGCGACAGTAATAAAGCACAATTGCAGTTCTCATAACAGACCATAAAGTGCCAAATATAAACGAAATATATTTCAAATGCAAAATGCAGCGCAGCGTAAAATGACAATTTATATTGTGCAACTTTTGTTCTGTGAATCCACAATGTTTAGTTATTATGCAAATTTGATATTGATATTATAACAACAAAAACAATACTCTGAAATTGCAAATTTTGTAACAAATTTTGTGGATACGTTTAAGCACATTAAGTGACAATTAATTCTATATATGTATACATATAAAGCTAAATATTTATGGTGACTTTTATGATATGACATGTCAACGGCATCATTTTGAAAGCCTCTAATATGCATATGCATGCAAATATATGAAAGCATTTAACTAATGCGCATTATGCAGAGCATACATTTGGGAGTTCACACTCATTATGCGAATGGCAAGCATTAAGTAGACTTAATAGGCTACACATTTTGAGAAAATGTGGTTGGAATGCGAATGCGTTTGTATGTCATTAAGTAGGCTTTTCAAGCGGCAAATAGTTGGCATTTCGAATTTTCACTTTTGTATGTAATACCTTAAACAATTTATTTCAAATTGAATGCATACTTTTAGGCTGAATATTTGCAGTGACATTAAATATGCAAAGGCGATTGAATGGAGTTGAATATATGCATGAGAAGTTTTAAATGTGAAAGTCTTCAGCTTTGATTATTGAAATGAAAGGCATTTTATGTGGCAAGTTTTGCATTATTGCATTATTAAATATGTGCCTAAAAGTATGCAACAAATTTTTGGATTTAATTGCAATTTAATTTTTTTATTTTTCTGGTGAATAGCGGCCTTTTGATGATGGTTTGAAAACGATTTAAATCCCCCTTCTGCCTCTGGATCTTGGCAAATAAACAGCTGATTTCAAATCATATGATATCACCACAACATATTTGTATATAAGGGTGCGATCTGCAGTTAACTTTGTTATACATTAGATACATATCAAAGACTTAACTGCTGTTAGATATCAGCTAATTTTAAGAATCATGATTTGACGAAGACGGCATTTGATATCATATGTATAAAGGTCGCACTACTTTGCATCATACATCACGTGATCTTAAATCTTGAGATATGATATGACCCTCACACAAGAAGATTTGTATATTTCGTTAGATTTATAGCCATGAAACTGGATCAAAAGGCATTTCACACAAGTTTGAGATTCATGATGTAGCATCACCATCACAGGGTTTGAAGTCACAGGAGTGAATGTCACATGATATATTTTCTTTAAATCAACTTTAGGAGACTTATATTTGATTTTGATATAGATAACAAAGAATATGCTGAATCAACTGCCTACTATCATATAGAGAAAATCATGTGACGTTATATCACATGATGGAAAATCATATGATTTAAAACCACGACATCACGTAATATCACATGATGGAAAATTATATGATTTAAAACCATGACACGACGTAATATCACATGACAGAAGATTATATGATTTTTTTCATCTCATCGCATCACATGATGGACAATTATGTCTAAAAACACGACATTACATCACAGAAAATCAATTAAATCGCCAAGTAACTACAAAATAATTTTGTATGAGCTAGAAAAAAGATCATGTGATGTGGTATCAAGTGATGCAAATCATATGACTTATCACCTTCACGTCAATAAAATCGCATACTAGCCATAAAATCATAAATAATATGACGTAATATCATGCGAGGTAAATCACATCACAGAAAATCTATTAAATCACCTGCTAACTATAAAATCATGTTGTATATGCAAAAAAAAATCCTATGATATAATATCATGTGATACAAAGTCATGTGACCTATCACCATTAAATCACTTAAAATTAATTAAATCGCGTATTTGTTAGGAAATCTTTTTATATGAGCAAAAAAGTTAATGTGATATAATATCATATGATGCTAAAACATATATCACAATCACATCATAAAAATGGCCTACGAATTATAAAATCATTTTATTTCAGCGCAAACAAAAAATCATGTGATAAACAATCATATGACTTAACATCGCGCTATTAAGAACAAAAGGTGATAATTTATATTACCGTTAATAAAAAACGTGACGTATAACATACAAATACCATTTTGGAAATCTCGTTAACAAGCAACATTTGTTTTGATTTCAATTGCTTTTAAATTGTTATGCAACAACAATTGCTGGCATTTTTTTAATTTAAATTGGCGGTCGTTTAACGAAAAAATAATTTCCGTTTATTGTGATGAGTGTACGTGATATCATAATTGCAGTGAAATATCGCACGCTCGTTAAACAGAGAGAAAAATCACTTTAATTTTATTGTACTCGTTTATGAGCGCACACAATCATAAAACTGTACACAAAAAGCATGTAAAACAATCATCAAACGCCCTTCAAGCCTCCTTACACAAAAATCAAAGTATTGTTTCACTTGTTCGCACTTTATTTTATTTTTTTTTATTTATTTTTTTTTTTTTCTCATCACCTTGCCAACTTTAAGCTAAACAAATTCACACAAACGCATTTATGCAATTTATAATACTCACAAAATTTACAGGTTCTGCTCTAAAATAGCAATTTTCACAGCCTGCGCTTCGCTTTTGTTGTGGCTCGTGACATTGTTAACGTGCGCTTTTGTTGCTGCAGCGAGGTCGGATATTGATGCCATGCAGCTTTTTGTCGCCACTACTGGCTGTATTTAGTAAAGCAAGCATATAAATTTAATTTTAAGCAGCAACAATACAAATGCTCAAATGCTATAAGCGAGCAGCGTGTAACAATAAACCAGTGCCCGTGTCTATAAAACCTTTTCAAAATGTGCGCAATAATTGTCAAGCGCTTTAACTTATGTAATGCAAAATGAAATAAAAAAACAACTAAACTAATTGTTCAACAAATGCGTGTACACTTGTTACTTTGTGTGCACTTGTTACTTTGCTATTTTCTTTTATTACAGCTGTTTGCGTTGTTTGTTGAGTGTCAGAATACAGTGACTCTCAAGCTGCTCGCTGCTATATAAACACTTGCCTATAAAACTATCAGGGTTGCTTTTAATTAAAACCAACTTTTATAAATTATTAGTTGAACTTTTCCTTTCTTAATTAATAACAGAACTTTTTTTTGTCGTTTTAAAAATGTACTGTATTTACGAAAAGTGTCAAATAAAAAGCGAATCCGAACGCTACGTGTCTTGCTGGCTCTGCGATGCGCTTGGTCATATGAAGTGCGCAGGTTTGACAGGTAGGATTGTAGATGCCATAAATGATAACAAGGGTGTTCGTTGGTCATGTGTAAAATGTAGATCAGCTGAAATTGATCTTTTCAAGCTTTTTAGGGAAACTCGAAATGCGTTTTCTGAAATCGGTAAGGAGTTTTCTAAAATTTCCGTGAAATTTGACCATTACGAAAAACTTTTTAGGTCATTCAAGTGTTTAGATGGTTCTCCTGTTGTTGAAAAAAACATTTCGAATGATTTAAATTATCGAGAACCTAGTTTGCCTGAGCCCCTGAATTTAAACCCTCCCCAGCTAGGTCTCCAATCGCAAATGTTGGAATTAATCGACTTGGCCTCACCCAGTCCCCAAGCAGTAGTTCCGTCAACTTCCAAAGAAGTAGTTCCGTCCACTTCCAAAGAAGTGGTTCCGTCCACTTCCAAGGAGGTGATTCCGTCCGCTTCCAAAGAAGTGGTTCCATCCGCTTCCAAAGAAGTGGTTCCATCCGCTTCCAAGGGGGTGGTTCCGTCCACTTTCAAAGAAGTGATTGCGTCGACTTCCAAAGAAGTGGTGCCGCCTACTTCCAAAGGAGTGGGTTCATCCACTTCCTTGGAAGTGGTTCAGTCCACTTCCGAGGCCCCAAATCGAACCCCTGTACAACAAAATACTGCCAATTCAGTTCAACCAACGGCTACTAAGCTGGTTGTGGTTCCACCGCGAAAATCGATATTCGTGTCTAGATTTCAGAAAGACACTTCCGTCAACGACCTTAAGTCTTACATCAAATCGAAAATTAAGGCTGAGGGTTTAGTAATACATAAGTTTAAATTTAATTATGAGCGAAAAATTTCTTCATTTAGGATTGATGTTTTTGATGATGATTACGATGTGATTTTGGATCAGTCGTTCTGGCCCCCTGGTGCTTTTATTCGCGAGTTTTCACCTAAGTCAACTGCGAACGACCCAGATGCTGTACAAATTCCTCGTCAGAATACTGATCCAAAAAACTAATTCTAAATTCTTTCTTGAATATCTATTATCAGAATGTTAGAGGTTTAAATACCAAATTAACTGATTTTTACTTAAAAACGATCAATTGTAACTATAGAATTATTGCTTTCACTGAAACTTGGTTAAAACCACATGTCTTTGATTCCGAAATTTTTTGTGATGGTTATCAGATTTATAGAAACGATCGCTTAGACAGAACCGGGGGCGGGGTCCTATTGGCTGTACATTCTTCAATACCATCTGAAGATGTTAATTTACCTTATATTGAAAACATAGAATTTAAATGCATACGTATAGGAATTGGCACAGGCCATATTTATTTAGCTGTTAGTTACATTCCACCGTCATCTGATTTATCAGTGTATATGCACCACATTTCACTTATAAAAACTGTAAGTTCTTTGATTAAACCCGTGGACTCAGTAGTTGTTTTGGGTGACTTCAACCTGCCACACATCTCGTGGAGAATAATTGATGGCAATATTGTCCCAGTGTCATCTAAGTTGTGTAATGAGTTTTTGGACGAAATGACCAACCTATGTCTTAGTCAGATTAATGTTATTCCGAACAAGTTAGGAAAAGTCTTAGACTTGGCCTTTGTTGATGACTTGTCTAAATTCACTGTAAATCGATGTGATCCTTTAGTTCTTCCCGAAGACGCTTACCATCCATCTTTTGAAATAGCCTACGAAATCATAAACTATAATCGCGATTGTATTACGAAACCTTATGACTCTATTAAAACTTTTGATTTCTCTAGAGCCAACTTCAAAAAGATAAATAAAGAACTTTCCAAACTTGTTTGGCCTCATTACAATGAGGACGTCGAGCGAAACTTATCTCACTTCAATAGTACCATATACAGCCTCTTTGAAAAGTTCGTACCAAAGCGCATCTGTTTACGTAATGATGAGCCAATGCAAGTCTGGTGTACTAAAGAACTCAAATCTTTAAAAAATCGAAAGTCACGCTTCTTTAAACTATACAAAAAAACTGGTTTACACTCTGATTATGTACAATACTCTGTTTTGCGCCATAAATATTTAGAATTGAATAAAAAGTGTTACAATGCTTACTTATGTAAAATTAAAAAGAACATTATTTGCAATCCGAAGACATTTTATGGTTTCGTAAACGCTAAACGCAGGGTAAAAGGGTTTCCTTCATCTATGAAATTTAAAGATAAAATCTCTAGTGACGACCTAGAGATTGCCAACTTCTTTGCTCAATTCTTCAAGTCCAATTATTCTTCTGGAATAAATTTATCATCTAACGGATACCCTTATTTACCACACTCCATTAACTCAATCCATGTTCCTCATTTAAACCCAGAAGATGTTTTATTACACCTAAAGGCCTTAAAGGAGTCTTTCAAATATGGCCCCGACTTAATCCCGACATGCTTTCTTAAAAGGTGTGCTGAATACATCTACCAGCCCTTAACACAGTTGTTTAATCTGTCTTTACAGTGTGGGATTTTCCCAACTTCATGGAAAGAATCTTTTCTTATACCTCTTTATAAAAGTGGGAGCAGGTCCTGCGTAGAAAATTATCGTGGAATAGCAAAGCTCTCCGCCATTCCCAAGTTATTCGAAGCCATCATTACCAATTATCTAGCATTTTCGATCCCAACACTGATTGCAAGTTCTCAACATGGATTTTGTAAAGGCAAATCAACCATAACTAATTTACTTGAATTCACTACCTACGTCTCGAATGGGTTTAGAAATAATTTAAGCACTGACGTTATATACACCGACTTTAGTAAAGCATTTGACAAAGTTTGCCACGCTTTACTCATACATAAACTTGATCTCATAGGCTTTCAACCTGGTTTTACTCGTTGGATCTCCTCCTATCTTTGTGGTAGAACACAACGTGTAATTTTAAAAAATACGTATTCAAATGCCATTGATGTCTCTTCTGGTGTCCCTCAGGGCAGTCACCTTGGCCCGGTTCTGTTTTTGCTATTCATAAACGACATGTGTACAACAATTAAGTACTCTAAAATCTTGTTATATGCTGACGATGTGAAACTATTTAAGTCATATGCGTTGACGGAGGAACGTTCTTTGCTTCAAACGGACTTAGACCACTTAGTTACTTGGTGCAACGTAAACTATATGCCGCTTAATCTGGCAAAATGTAAATTCATGTGTTTCTCTCGTGGAACTCTTCAACCAGCTTCTTATTCGATAAACAATTATACTCTTGAACACGTTAATGTTTTTGTTGACTTGGGTGTGATGATGAACTGTAAACTTAGTTTCAATCCTCATATCGAGGCTACTGCCAATAAGGCCAGAGGTGTTTTAGCCTTCGTGAAAAGGTGGTCAAAAGAATTTAGCGACCCTTATATTACTAAGACCCTTTTTACTACATTAGTTAGACCAATATTAGAATACGGCTCGATTATATGGAATCCGCGTTATCAAATTCATATAGATAAGCTAGAATCTATTCAAAAACAATTCTTACTTTTTGCATTGAGAGATCTACGATGGGATCCTTCGTGTAACCTTCCTCCTTATACTAATCGCTTGAAACTTATCAATCTCCCTATCCTTGCTAGCCGTAGAGAAATGCTAGGTGTAATATTCATGTGTAAACTCCTAAACGGGTGGATTTCAAGCCCTCCTCTTTTGAACGAAGTTAACTTTAATGTTCCCTCACGAGCCTTAAGACATTTTAAACCTATTATTCTGAAGCAATGTAGAACCAACTATCAATTACACGAGCCGTTCCAGTGTTTGTGCGAAAATTATAACTCTCATTCAGACACTTTTGATATTTCGGACTCTCTTTTCATTATTAAAAAAACTATCCTATTCTCTCTTAACAATTGATTTCTACGTAGTATCAATTTATGTATTTTTATTATCTATTTATTTTCGTATTACACTCAGCTGATGAATTTTTCTCTGTAGCTGAGCAGTTTGAGATCTCGACGCTTAACAAACCTCCGCCTTTCAAACACTCGGCAAATTTAATCCGCGCGTTATGCGGATGCGCCCCTCGTGTCGGTCGGGCGGGATGGTGGGTAAAATCCGTTGGGCATAATAAAAAGAGAAAATTATATAAGAAAGCAAAAGAAATTTATATAAGCAAAAGAATTGAAAATGTGAAAAAAATCAAAAATCAAAAAAGTTGTGAAAATCTGCTCTGCTTGTTTGTTGTTTTTGCATTTTTCCTTGCATCTTTGCACATTTCGCTACAAACCACATATTTTATATTTGCGTTAACAGCTTGTGCGGTTTGTGTTCTGTTCAGAGTTTTCAGTTTTCAGTTTGCTTTTTTATTTTTGGCAGCGACTTCGTTTGGTTTTGCAGCGCGCCACACCATGCCTTTGCGCCTTGCAGTATGCAAACAATTTAAAAACGTGGCACAACTAAAGCTATTTTTCGCGCGCAATTGTAAAATGAAAAACCGTAAACGCGCAATGATAAAGTGATTAGTTGTGGGATGTGGATTAAGGTGGAAGTAAAAAAAAAAAGTTAACTGAAAAATAAAGGCAAAAATTAGGATAAAGGAAGATTTTCCACAGTTAAAACTATTATTTAATTTTATTTTATTTTATTTTATTTTATTTTATTTTATTTTATTTTATTTTATTTTATTTTATTTTATTTTATTTTATTTTATTTTATTTTATTTTATTTGATTTTATTTTTATTCTATTTTATTTTATTTTTTTCTATTTTATTTTATTTTATTTTATTCTATTTTATTTTATTTTATTTTATTTTATTTTATTTTATTTTATTTTATTTTATTTTGTTTTATTTTATTTTATTTTATTTTATTTTATTTTATTTTATTTTATTTTATTTTATTTTATTTTATTTTATTTTATTTTATTTCGTTTTATTTTATTTTATTTTATATTATTTTATTTCATTTTATTTTATTTTATTTTATTTCATTTTATTTTATTTCATTTTATTTTATTTTATTTTAGTTTATTTTATTTTATTTTTTTTTTATTCTACTCTATTTTTTTATGTTTTATTTTTTTTATTTTATTTTATTTTATTTTATTTTATTTTATTTTATTTTATTTTATTTTATTTTATTTTATTTTATTTTATTTTATTTTATTTTATTTTATTTTATTTTATTTTATTTTATTTTATTTTATTTTATTTTATTTTATTTTATTTTATTTTATTTTATTTTATTTTATTTTATTTTATTTTATTTTATTTTATTTTATTTTATTTTATTTTATTTTATTTTATTTTATTTTATTTTATTTTATTTTATTTTATTTTATTTTATTTTATTTTATTTTATTTTATTTTATTTTATTTTATTTTATTTTATTTTATTTTATTTTATTTTATTTTATTTTATTTTATTTTATTTTATTTTATTTTATTTTATTTTATTTTATTTTATTTTATTTTATTTTATTTTATTTTATTTTATTTTATTTTATTTTATTTTATTTTATTTTATTTTATTTTATTTTATTTTATTTTATTTTATTTTATTTTATTTTATTTTATTTTATTTTATTTTATTTTATTTTATTTTATTTTATTTTATTTTATTTTATTTTATTTTATTTTATTTTATTTTATTTTATTTTATTTTATTTTATTTTATTTTATTTTATTTTATTTTATTTTATTTTATTTTATTTTATTTTATTTTATTTTATTTTATTTTATTTTATTTTATTTTATATTTTACCTCCCCTTTCTGCACCCGCGTCACTGTCGCCTCTCGATTCATATCCTTACTTACTCAGCAACCAAAAAAAAACTGAGCGTCGTATGAATATTTGAGCATAGCAAGATGACATAAATATGTTGTGGAGCGTAAAACGTTTTTGCTTATTTAGTGGTTAAGTTAAATAAAATTGTTGTTGAATTGTTAATGTGCTTGCGAGTTATGTAAATAAGTATGTTTGTATAAACACATAAGAGTATTGTTGGCTTGAAGGTGTTGTACACTGTGTTTGTAATATCCTTTTGTAGCCCTCTCCGCGCACTCAAGCTTACGTCAAAATACTTTTCTGCCATTTAGTCTCGTTATACGTGCTCGCCTTTAAATGCAAATTTTTTTACAATGCGGTCTAAGTACGTACGTCATTTAGTTAATTTTGTAGAAGAGTTTATTTATTTATGATTTTTGTAAGGGGCACGTAAAAAATGGTAATCCATTTTTCTAAAGCCTTAAATGTCACAGGAAATGTGTTCAAGAAAGGGACTTCATAAAAATTCATTCAAGTTTTATTTCTTGGCCTTGTACGATTGCTTAGCAAGAGACTTATTTAGTCACTTTGTTACTGAGGGTAATCATCTGTTAAAGATATGAGGATGATTAATTAACAGCTTAAAAGAAAAATTAGGTTGCTTTGTGTTCCGCATACATTTGTTGCATATTTTTTTTTTAGTTTGAGTAATCGATGAACATTTTTCAGTTTAGGACAAATATTTAATATTCTATTTATGACCACTACCGTATAGATAGAGAAGACAGAGTTGGCTTTATTCCTGAACGCATACTTTTAGGCGCTACAAATGAGTTTAAATCCAAAAATAAAAGTGTTGCATACTTTTAGGCGCTATAAATTGAAAAAATTTCAAAATCACAGTATGTATTAGAGAGAAAATAATTATTTCCCCTTTTTATAAGCTAAAGTGATTTCTGTTTTAGAAAATCATCATTTTGATGGATAAATTCTCTCCATTCAAAAAGCGAAGCCTTCGAAGCGTAGTATACTTTTAAGCGCTATGAGAGAAGTTGTCAAACCTCAAGCTGGTTTGATTCTGATTCATGCATATATACCTTTGGGTTATTTAAATAACTATTTTTCAAATAAATATTTAATGAGTAGTTCTGATTTTTATTTTTTCTCTCTTTTCTTGAATTTAAAATTATACCTTGTGTGCGGCCCGGAACAAAGGGGTGTTACGCTTGTCTGGCGCATCAGTTCACAAAACCATATATTCACGTACATTATTCAATGTTTGTATAAAAAGCTAACAATCGATATATATATGTGTACTAGGGTGGAGCGAAAACATTGAAAGAAAAAAATTTACAAATGGTTTTAATTCTAAATATCTAGTTAGGATAGAAATAATGTTTGAAGTTGTTCTAGAAATTGATTTAAAAAGGACTTAAGCACTTCTCATTACTTAATAGGGACACTTTTTGTAATCCATCTCTTTGAAATACAATTTTCCCTCCACCCTAATATGCATGTCATTGTATTCACTATACGTACATTACAATTATTGTCTATCATATTTTGTCATGTGAGTGGCTTATGATATTTTATTGCTGAAATTAGCTGAAGCGTAACCGAAATGATGAACGATAATTGGTTGGAAAGTTTGTGTAATATAAGCTTACAAAAAAAAAAAAAAACAAAACGGATGTTAATTATTTTGAAAAATAATTGCATATGGGCGCAAAATAACTAAAACTAAAAAAAAAAAAAACAACAAATTTAAATATGTAATTTAAAAATATTGTAATTTCAAATTGCTTTATTGAATAGATGTATCGTGTATAGATAAATATTGAAATTATTTTCTTATCAAAATGCGTTGATCTTGAAAGTACCTAATGACCAAGTGGCTTAACACCCTCTAAACAAGTTCCTATCATAGTTTTTAGAAGCTTAATACTTTATTTTCTTCAGAAGCTATTTACTAAAGTTGCTATAAAATTTTATAAGAACGGGGTTTCTTTTAATTTGACCCCATTTTTTAATATTGCAAATGAAATATTAAGAAAATACAACTAGGCGCTGCCAAAGTTGCTATAATTTCTCACAAAAAATACAAAAACTCTAAAAAGTTGCTATAATTTTTTTAAAGTAGCCTAGTTCTTCCTTTTCCTCGTTAAAATTTCCTTGATTATTAAAAAAAGGAGGTCAAGTCTACTTTTCACTCAACTTGAAAAGTTGCTATAATATTTTATAGCAGCTCAATTTTTCAATATTAACTTCAAAAGCCTTAAAAATGGGTTTATTTTACAATTTACCAATTTTGCAATTTATCAATTTTGTTAGGTTGATTGGACTACATACTAAATTTACTTTAAATTTTTATAGCAAACATATTTTTTTTTAATTTACTTTTAACATTAAAGGTTTTTTATTTTAGGAGATACTAAAAATATAATTGAGAGCAGCGAAAAGTTGCTATTAGATCTCCAAACAAATTTTTTGGTTGTAAAAAGTTCCTATAATTTTGTATAGCAATTAAATTAGTTATTGTATTTACTAAGTTTTAACAAATTTTTCAAAGAGACAGTCCAGTCTCACTTTAACTCAAAATATAAAGTTCCTATAATAATTAATAACACTTTGATTTTCTAAATTTTATCTCAAAAGTGTAAAAAGTTCCTATAATTTTTTATAGCAACTAAATTTCTTAATTCCTTTACTGAATTTTGACAAAGTTTTGAACAAGACAGCCTACTTTTACTCAAAACATATAGATCCTATAATAATTTAAAATACTTTGATTTTCCAAATTCATTTTTAAAAGTGTAAAAAGTTCCTATAATTTTTTATATCAACTAAATTATTGAATTCCTTTACTGAATTTTGACACTGTTTTGAAGAAGACATCCCAGTCTCACTTTAACTCAAAATATAAAGTTCCTATAATAATTTATAATAGCAACTAAATTCCTTATTTTCTTTACTGAATTTCAGCAAATTTTTGAAGAATACAGCCCAGTCTCACCTTTACTCGAAATTTAAAGTTCCTATAATAATTTAAAATACTTTTATTTTTCAAATTTTATCCCAAAATTGCTCAAAATGAAATTCCTTTTTCAAAACAAAGTTATTAAAGTTATTTGGATTGCATTTTAAAGTTGCTATAATATTTTATAGCAACCTGATTTTCTTATATTTTACTATAAACAACGCGGTTTATTGAAATTTTTTAAAATAAATTATAAAAAATATTTTATTTAAACCAGTAAAAGTTCCTATAATTTTTATAGCGACTAAAAATTGTTTTGTTCTTGTTATTTTTTCACTATTAAATAGTTAAATCAATCAATTTGGTGTTCAAAAACCCATTTTTACAATTTTTTCATGAATTCCTAAAACTCATTTTGCAGCATACTGGCCCTCAAAGGGTTAAGGTAGCTATGTACTTTAACTTTAAGCAATTTTCCGATGACATATGTTTCCTTAATCTTACAAATATGCTAATAAATATGTTAGCCAACATAAAATTGCATTTATATATTTATTAGTGGAAGATATTTATGCGAAATATTTGCATAAAAAACTCATTAACCGCAATTGCAAGTTGAACATACAACATTTCTGCGAATTATTGTTATGCTGCTCGTAAGCCGTGAGAGAAGGCAAAGCAATACATCAATATTTTGTTTTATTTAAGCGCAAGTATTGCTTAAGTAAAATTTTTGAAGAATTTTTTTGGTTTGACAACATTATATGCGTGTTCTTTTTTAAGCGAGTTGCAAAAAAAAAGTGATTTAACTCACTCATATTTTCTTCATGGAAGCTCAAAGCTCTCAAGTCTATGCTTACCACTTGTTCCTTAACAACTCATTTACTAAAGCGCTAGCCCTTTATATACCAAAACCCTGCATGCATTACAATCTCTTTTTTTTTATTTCAAATATTCATCTTCCTCTATTCACTCACACCCATCAAGCCACGCATGCAATGCACTCGCGCATGCATTGATGTACCCGCATAATGAGTCTTTTGGAACTTTTCGTTTACTTTTCCTATCTCAGCTAGCAAATATACATATTTACTTAGGTACTTAATTTTGCTTTCGTTCAGAAGTTTTTTTTATCAGTCGTTTTAGCAGCAAAGTTTTTATTACATTACTTCGTGTGCTTTCCTACTATCTAAGCAAAGTTTTAAATTCCCTAATGACAAAAGAATTATTTAGGTGAGAACTTTAACTGATATCGCATGACTGGTTGTTGGGCTAAATGCTTGGCTGACTAGTGCCAATGACTTCTAATTGCATCAACACATACTTTATGTGTATGAGGGAGTGCTTCGGTTTTACAAAAAGTTTTGAACTAATTAGTGGAAAATTTACTCAACATAGCTGGCATGGGTATGTTTGGTAATACAGGGTGTTATGTGGAAGTAAGTAAGAAATTTAAGTTAAATCGCTTGTTTACAATTTGTATGGACTGTAAACCAGACAGAACTTTCGTGACTTCAAAAAAAATCTATAGAATTTTTAACAACATGAGCTATAAATTAACACAATTTGATATAATCTGAAACAATAAAATATATCGATAACTATTAATTAGTCGATTAATTTGTACGATTGTTTTCGATAGCAAAAATAATTTGATTATTGTTATTAATGGTCATTATATTTAAGAAACTTGAAAGTTTTGTGGACTTTTGACCAGTATAAGCAACAATACAAAGCGGTTTGACAAGATCCTTCAACAAGATCGAAATTGCAATCATCGTTGTTGGTATAGTATGTAGCATTTTTCAACTTGTTTTCGCCAAAAACTCAAAAGAATAATTTGAAAAAAAATTATTCGACTGGTCACAAGTCCACAAAACTTCAAAGTTCGATTAGAAAAATATTTATCGATAGTTTTGATAATTTTTTCGTAGTTTATTTTCCAAGCTCATTGTTCAAAAATGATTGATGAATGAGAAAATCTATTAAACTTGTATATTACCCTTTAGCTTTAATCGATAACAATAAGACGTAATCGTACTCAATAAAATTGTCTCGATAAAAAAATATTAATCGATTTTTCTGTTAATTTTTTTTTTAATCGATAACAAAAGGATGTTACACTTGCAAGAAGATACTCATATTGTTTAGTTTGTGTAATCGATAGTTTAAATAGTGTCATACAAAAGCTTATTGATATCGATAGCATACGTGAAGTTGATAAAGCTATCGCCTTAATCGATACTAATGAAATCAGGATTGATGTCGATTATTTTTTCTATCGATTTGGTGCACTAAATGTCTAAGGTGGTATCATAATAACATTCAAGTAAAATTTTTTTCTGTAGTCATGGATTTTTCTGAGAGACTATCTGCAGCGAGCGTTGATTATAAACAGATTGAACTAAGACAATCGATTAACGTAATCGAAGGTTTTTGATCGATGATTTGCAGCGTTTGTTGAGAATGGGATCATATTAGGAGTGAAGTGTATAATTGAGCATTTTTCTGATCGATTACTAGAAGATAATGCTGAAAGGTGGTCATTAAAACCTCGAAATAAAAAAAATCGATAATTAGTTAACAAAAGTTACCATCTATGGAATCATCAAGAATTATTATGGTTGATCGATTTTATATAGCAAATGTTGAAAGAAGACATACTTTTGATCGATAATTCGCATCTATTGTTGAAAAAAGAGACATAACAGTCTTGGGCAAAAAAATAAACGATAAATCGATAATGTTTTCCCTTCTATTTAAAAAATCGATAAAAAGTTATCGATAGCTAAAATTGAGAGTATAATCAAGGATTTTTATAATCGATTTTTACGCCGGATGTTAGAAAAAGGGGCATACAGTGTTTAACTAAAAAAATATCGATAATTTTATAATCGATAACATTTTTTATCGACTACATGCAGTGAATGTTAAAATAATGGGCAAACCAGACTTGGACTATGGCTAATCGATGGAAATGAGTTCAAAGCTATAAATTATCGATATTTTTAAAGAAAAAGTTATC
>CAXKVI010000003.1:120409015-120434015 GCA_964058755.1 Campiglossa producta
AAAATATTAAAGCTTTTGTGCTTTCACTTTCAAATTTTGTCAATCCAACTTGTCTAAAAGCAAAAGTTTGCTGTAAGCAGCTAAACTGCTGGCAGGTACAAATTGGCTTGCTGCAGCAACTCCTCTGCCCCCCTCTCTCTCTCTTTCACTCTTGCCTCATCTTGTTTATCCTTGCAAAGCTGTTCAGCTACTTAGTGTCATTATTTTGCTTAATTCGCTAGAAACATATGTTTTTGCTTACATAAGCATGAGTGTGCATATGCGGTAAGTAGAACATTTGTAATTTAATGAATGTGTGTGTGTGTGTTGGTGCTTTTTAATTGCTTAGCAAATGTGTGGTCTTGTGCTTTTTCAAATAGGAATTTTTTGTATTATTTTTTCTAACTTTTTTAGTTTTTTTTCCATTACCTAGCAAAACTCATCATCTCATCATGTCATAATCCTTTTTGGCATTCTCCTACCTTGCTGTTTGTATTAATTTTTAATAGCACGCATAATTAGCATATGTAGTGCAGTTAAGCACAAAGTCACTTACTTAATAAAAAATACAAACAGAAAGTATAAAAAATAAAAGCACAAAAAAATATCAACTAAAGCTTGCTGGATTTTGTCCTTTATGAATAGAAGCAATTTCGTGGAATATACGCTTTTGTGCTTTGATTCGAAATGAGTAAAGTTGTGAGGCGAATAGTCAAAGAGAATGGGTTACGATTTTTAATAAGCACAGGGTGCCAAGGAATTTTTATATTTTTTTTTTTAACTTTTTTTTTGTTAGACTTCATGACCACATTTTTCCATATAAATTCTCTCCCTCAGCATTTATAATTCGACATATCTGCTAGGATTTGATTTTATCAAACACAGGGTGTGCCTCAATTTTAATATTTATTTTTCGCGATTCACGGAAATAATGCTTTTGGATTTTGTCATCAATAAAGCTATTTTTATTCTTGAATTAGAAATCAGTGAGGACGTGATGTTGACGGGCATTGTGCTATGATAACATTCAACGCAGGGTGTAACCGAATTTAAATATCAAACTTTGTTTTTTTTTTTTTTTTAATTAGGAATGAGTAAAGTAGTGATGTGAATAGTTAGGTGACTATTTGTCGAAACGAGTTTTATTATTTATGCAATGTCTAATCGTATTCTATTACTTAAAATTTTTTGGAAGATCTAATGAACCCTGTTTTTCTTTATGTAGTTTTTTTAAAACTTCCAAATCTGGATTTGGTTATTGCTGCTATGTTCTATTACATGTCTTGCATTCAGAATCTCGCGTATAAGCTGGCTTGTGATTTGAAAAAAAAAAAAAACACAGGGCGTTACTTAATTTTAATAATTTTTTTTTTTGAAATTTACGGATTTCCTTCTTACGAAAATGTTTAAGAAATTAATTTGGCTGTTATAAGCGCTTATCGTACTTATGACGTATCCATCTGCCATTTCTTACTTCCATTACGTAGCCTACTTTTAGGAGCTGTATTCAATTTTTGAAATTAAAAAAAAATAGCATATATATCCCCTTTATCTCTTCTCGTTACTCCTATCTGTCTGCTTTTCCATGAAGGAATGTTACTAGTAATGCTTTAGGCTATAGATATGGAGAAGAGGTGGTTCCTATCAATAGTTTGCATAATTTTAGGCACCCAATAACTGAATCTAAAAGCAACCTATTTAAATAGAAATTTTTCAAATAGCAAACGTAGCCCAACTTAAAATATCAGATATATTGAGATACATATATCTGATATTTTAAGTTGGGCTACGTTTGCTGATTCACTAAAAATAAGACGAGTTAAACCTCGAAATTGAGTTTTTCGTTTTGAATAAAACGATTGCATACTTTTAGGCGTATTTTTTTCTTTTTTTCTTTATACAGCGTGATAGATAGAGGGCGTGGATCAGTGCGGTAAAAAGCAAAATATGCAATCTCTGTTATCATACGCTGCTGTCACGTTTTTCTAAATTGAAAATTTAAACATTTCAAAAGTCAATCAAATTTTTTTGTATATAAATCAAAGTCAACCTTGGCAAGTCAAGCTGAAGCGACATAAATGCACATATTTACAAACAACACTTCATCGTTTGATGAGGCACACTCAGCATACCCAAATGTATGATGGTATTAAAATCAAAAGGCGTGGCTTCATCATGCCACACGAGTGACACTGCACAGTCACAGCGCCGCAACATTTCATATCTAAGGGGTGCTTGAGGGTGGGCAAACCTTTTATGGAAATGAACAAAATAACAAAAGTGAAAAGCAAGTGTAATCGAATAAAATATCAAAAAAATTGCAAATAAATAATAAGCAAGAAAGGAAAAGCACACACATATCGCTACTCGAGCATTGGAAAGCGCGTGCAATATTAAGTGACATATTCACCACGCTTGCTGCCACGTTTTTATACTCTTCGTCACGCACTTACACTCAAACGGAATTTATTTTTAAAAGATTTACATCAAGTAAATGTGTAGAGAAGTATCTCGTTAAAAATGTCCACAAACGTATTTACTTTTTTTTGTTGTGACTAGCTAAAGATTCCCTGCAGCATTTATCATGTTTCGTGCTCTTAACCCATATTCGTGTGTACAGTGGTGCTCATAACATATATACATAGGTCTATGGGCAATGTGTGCACTTTCTTGGCGTTTTAAAGAACTTGAACTCTTTAGAAGACTGCTGTGAAATTAATTTTTTTGTTTTTATCTTTTTTTGTTTTATTTATTTTATTTTATTTTTTTATTTATTTTTTTTATTCATTTCATTTTATTTTTTTAATTTCATTTATTTTTTTAATTTCATTTATTTTTTTAATTTCATAAATTTTTTTAATTTCATTTTACTTTTAATTTCATTTTATTAATTTTTTACTATTTAAAAAATTTTTTTTTTTATTTTATTTTTTTATTTTAGTCTTTTTTTAACTTATTTAAATTTATTTTTTTTATTATTTTTTATTTCTTTTTATTTTATTTCATTTTATTTTATTTTATTTTATTTTATTTTATTTCATTTTATTTTAATTTATTTTTTTATTTTATTTTATTTTATTTTATTTTATTTTATTTTATTTTATTTTATTTTATTTTATTTTATTTTATTTTATTTTATTTTATTTTATTTTATTTTATTTTATTTTATTTTATTTTATTTTATTTTATTTTATTTTATTTTATTTTATTTTATTTTATTTTATTTTATTTTATTTTGTTTTATTTTATTTTACCTTATATTATTTTATTTTTTTTTCTTTTTTATTTTTTTTTTTTATATTTTTTTTTCTTTATTTTTTTTTTATTTTAATTTTATTTTATTTCATTTTATTTTTTTTTTTTTAATTTAATTTAATTTAATTTAATTTAATTTTATTTTATTTTATTTATTTTATTTTATTTTATTTTATTTTATTTTATTTTATTTTATTTTATTTTATTTTATTTTATTTTATTTTATTTTATTTTATTTTATTTTATTTTATTTTTATTTTATTTTATTTTATTTTATTTTATTTTATTTTATTTTATTTTATTTTATTTTATTTTATTTTATTTTATTTTATTTTATTTTATTTTATTTTATTTTATTTTATTTATATTTTATTTTATTTTATTTTATTTTATTTATTTTATTTATTTTTTTCTAATTCTCATATCCAAATGAGTGGCACAAAATAATAAAATAAAAAGGACGATTTACTCCTTAAATGGTTTTTATGGCAGAACGGATGCATCAACTTCAAATTGAAGTGTCGCTCTATTGTTATTTTTCCCCCTTTTTATTTTTCGTCCTTTATTATATTTTTCGTATCCATAAAATTGATGTCTTGCCTCATATACTTTACGCACTTTAACCCTTGACTGATTTTTCTGCTTGCGAATACAAGGGAACAGGATATAAAAAGTAGCACAGGACAATATGTGCTCAATAAGTTCTTCCAATTTAGACAATACAGTTCAAAAGGGGAATTGGTATAATAGCCACATGTCTTAGTTGTGTACGCGTAGTTTTGATCGCAATTTATTTGTGCCCAATTTTATTTTAAGCCTATACCCTTTTTATTTCATTTTAAGTATACACTAGCAATACTTTGATCCATCATCATTCTCACAATTTCCCCTCTCTTCTTCTTTCTTTGCAGATGTTGAAACACGTACAAATCTCACCACTCCGCAATCGCTCCGATTCGGTTTCATTACGTTCATCTACATCCTGCGCCTCATCAATATGTGGCAGTCCGGAACCACCTACCGAATTACAACGTACGCCCTCACGTGCGTCAAGTTACTCAAGCTTAAGCGAACAATTGCCTCAGGTAGGTTATGGGAAATATGAAAATGATTGCCAATAATTCGCGGAAAACACTTTTCACTAATGAAAAAGAAACACATTTTTTTTAAAAGAGGCTTCGTAAGTATCTATGTAGGTGGGATTATCGCCACAATTGGGTGAGTTTGTGGAAAGGTTTGATTTAAGAGGGACATTTTTATATTTAGCGGAAGGCAGAGGTGTTGGCTTGGAAACACTTAAGGCAGGGAGTAACAAGACAACAATTTAGATTTTCGAATTTAGTATTCATCCTCTTTTTGGGGCCAGGTTTTTGACAGGCTTTGCAGCCTATGTAGTAGTTCCCTAAAGGAAATATTTCAACTTCATAACTGTCACCTTCCATACTTCGAAGGAATATATGTACTACAAGTCCACTCATACCCAATGTTTGCTTTACTCTTATATCAAACTCATGAGACATCTTCCATGGCCTGTGAAAATCAGTAACAGTTTGGGTGTCAGTGTCAAGACATGAGTTCAATGGAATCCCAAAAATAGTTACAGTTTGAGTGCCACTGTAGTATCACAGCGATATTTAAACGTTTGTCAAGCGCATACAAAGACTTATGTGAATGTTCTAGACCTTATTAGGTGATATAGGCATTATTTAACCGGAGCTTAGATTTAGTTCAGTTACATCTCGTTCATATATATTTTATCCCTTTTCAAGCTCTTTTAACAAAATTTCCTCTCCTTCTTCCAGACCACGATAAAAGTCTTTACGAATTGTCTAAAAATCGATATCGAATATAAAACACTCGGCATACAATGGGACACCACCAGCAAAGAGGTTATAACACAGCTTCTCAGACGGTAAGTTCCTCCCCTAACTTGAGACGTAGTAACTTTGTACTAATCCCAGCTCTCTCTCTTACAGCCTCAAAATGCGTCATCGCGATCCACGTCTCTTCTATCTCTCCATGGAAGTATCGGTGCGTCGTGCTGGTGTGAAAACTATACTCGTGTTGGACGATGATACACGACCGGCTATATTACAAGCTTGCCATCCGAAAGGAGAATCGAGGTAAGTTTATTAATATAGCTCAGAAGTCTTACACAGTGATAAGCTTAGAAAATCACTCTCTACGGAGTCTGATAAAGTGAGATACAGATCCACTATCTAACATCATTTTTCTTCTAATTCTAAGAACTTCCACTCACTTCTGGAAAAGTGCTTCTCTACTCTCTCCAAAAATCTTGAACTTAAATAGCAACATCAACAAATCTTGCTTTTCTCTTTCAGATTTTGTCTCCAACTGAAACCTGGTGGGCTAATTCGAGTTCATACCTCAGCTCTACAACCCTCTTCACAATACAAATCACTAGTTATATCCGAGGAAACAACGTCTGATGAACTGCTACAGCTCTTGCTGTCATGCTATAATTCAATGGAACCTGTGGAACAATTCTCAATATATGAAGTAAGTTCTAGGAGACAAGAATTTTATTTCTTTAACTGCCCCCTCTCTTCTGTTCTCTTCTAATTCTCACACTCACATCTCTCTTTCAGGTCTGCCCCGGCCAAGAGTATCAACGCAAACTCCACCCAGACGACATACCATTACGCGCGCAAGCTGAGCGTATGCGTCGCGGTGAGAACTGTCACTTTCTCGTGCGCCGTAACCCAAACTTTAGTCGTAGACGTCAACTGTTAGCAACACTCAATGGTCTCAACAACACCAACAACAACAACAGCAATACCAAAAATAGCAACAACAACAAATCCTTCGACGCCAACAGCACGAACTCATCACTAGAAGATGACACCAGCTTGCTCGACCTTTCTATCGAATCGCTCACAGACGATATACACAGTTTAATGGCAAGCGATGAAGATGAAGATGGCGCTTCTTCAACTTCCGGCTCTTCGGACACATCCTCCGAAGATTCATTGAACAGCATGCGTCGTACACCTACCACACTCTCAGTAATGCCAGTACAGCCAGCCATGGCGAGCAGTCTCAAAAAAGCCGAAGTGTGTTCGAAGTGCCGCAATACATTTAAATCTTGCGAATTTTGTCAAAAAAATTCGTCAATGATGCTACAATTACAACGCTCCAACAGCACATCGAGCAACAGTAGTTGCGCTACAACAAAGACGCTACAAATGCTTTTACCCAGTTATAGTCCTGTTTATAATATACGTGAAATACGCACCTCGTCGCATAGTTTTTCCGCCTTGGGTAACGATAAGAAGTTGTTGGATATTCAGTTGAATGGTCGTTTCGATACGAGCGCTTGCACGAGACTACGTCCACAAAGTGTTTGTGTAGCGCGTTCAACGCGCATGTTAACCGACGGAAATGGTAATACAAGTGGTGCGTCGGCGAGTGACTTGAATGGCAATAATGTGGCGAGTGGAGCAGCTGCGGCCTCGCTTGGCGGTGAGATAGTGAACAATCATCCGGCAAAGGGTCTAGGGCATTTTGTGTATTTGTGAAAGGCAAGAAAGTGATTGATTTAGGTAGGAGATCGCATTAAATCAATCGCGAATACGAAAATTTAGGAACCTTATTATTTTGTGTTTTTGGAGGGACTAGGCCGTGTTTCGTATGTTTTTTCAGAATTGTAGCAAAGTCTCCGCTTAAACAGACGGGTTTATCGCTTTTTTTGGGCAGTCCACGTCGCTATTGGTTTTTCGAGGCACTATTGAATGTTGCTGAGTAGACAGTCCATTGTGGGATATCATCCTAGAGCCTACAGGTATTATGGAGTGGGACGTGACAGGCAAATTGGTCTTTACTTCCCTGGAAACGATCATTGACCCCGGAAGACCACTCTCAAGGGGCAGGGTCTTTCTAAAACAAATACTCAGTTCGATACCACTGCTTCTCGTTTCTTGTATTCCGAATACGAATTGGCATTTTACAGCGGTTAACAGTTAAGGGTAAAGTTCCTTAAAGGGATCTTCTGTGTAATCTATATAGATATTGACTAGACACTAAGTGTATCTGCTAGAGAAGCTTGTTTGATTGCATCTACTGTATAGCTTCCATTGATGAGGTATTACTGTCACGCAGGCCTTCCGAAGCTTCATGGCAGCACAAAAAAGCAAAAGAGGTATGATGTTCTAATGTATGAGCCATCGTGCGTTTATCTCATTGCATACACTCATACGCGGCTCGGCTAGTTATACCATCGGCCATCTTATCTGTTTACATACTCTCGGTCACTTAAATCGATGAGGTAGTACTGGCATGGGAATCTCCGATCGCTACTTAGGATGACAAAATACCTGAGAGTTCTTAACTGATCATTGTATAATGATTAAGCGGCCTTGTTGTTGTTGTTAACTACAAAAATACTTCCCGACGATTTTGGGGAGTGATATCAAAGTTGACCGTCCTTGGCCGGATATAAACCCGGTATGCTCTGGTACTCCCTTGCGGTACTGCTCGATTGTCTGGGAAGTGGAACCTTCTCCAGACTCGACTACAGTACCTACGGACTAAAATCATCGTACTACTATCCATGATCTACCTAGCCATCTTGGGCTTTTGTAATGCCTCGACTAGCTCCACTTCGTTTCTCAGCATCATTATTAGAGTAGAGATTATTCTTTAAAAATACGAAGAGACTACACTTTGCTCCACAGGTCTTGTTTCATTGTAGGACTAACCACAACCTGTGTTCTATCATTTCTGGAACCTCATTTTATATATATCAGCAACTGAAAGGTTACTCACTAGCGGGCTGAAAAAATATTACTCGAAAGAGTTTAGTAATGTTCTTGAATATTTGTTACTATATATAGTGTTCTCAAGAGCTAGCCAGAGTTATGGACCCTAGAGAGCTAGGGCGCAGATAGGTCATGATAATCGAATTCAAGTTGTTCCACGAGCTTTTTGATAGTATTGTGGTTTTGTACAACATACTAAAATACAATATCATAAATCGTTCTACTTCGGCCTTAGTCGTAAGAGTCGATACCTAGAGAGCATATATCAGACACGTTGACACTAGAGTTTCTTAAATCACTCTCTCAAAACGAAATAACCAAAAAAAAAATGCTCTCCACTGACTATCCAATTTCGAATGTTCGTTAAAGCTTTGTATAAATTTTGATTTTCAATTCTTAGCATTATTAAGTACTTGAATATCTACACACAGAGAAAATTGAGCTGGTGATGAATAAGAATTGACAGTGATTTGGTCATATCAACCAAAATATCTGTTGAATCAACCAAAATATCTGTTGAATCAACAAAATTTTTATTGATTCAACCAAAATCACGTTCAATTCTTATCCATTCCCAACTCATTTTTCTCTGTGTATAACTTCATTATTTATAAGAAAACATGTATTTAGTTAATTAAGTTAAGTAATTTTCATCAACAAACATTGTAGTGAAACCCAACCAAAGACCATTCTAACACAATTTCAAATGTATCTATAGTTTTAGTTAAGTTTATATAATTTTTTCTGTTGTTTTTAATTAGTTCAATAGATTTTAAAAACGAAACAAAAATTGTGAAAAAAAAAAATAAAAATACTTTTATATTAACAACTAAAATAATTTCTGTATAAAATCTGTTCTAAAATATTCATGTGCTTTATTTATTGATTTTTAATATAGTTTTGGTGTTTTTAAGTTCTTAGTAAAAAAAAATGTATTTTTAGTTCAAAACTTTGTAAATGCCTCTTTAAAGCAGCAACACTAATTCCAAATATAGTTTTTATAGAATATTAAAGCGATCCGATATGTGTATTAACTCAAACGACTGAGTGGAAGACAGCTGATATAGTTAGGAGCTTGCAGAAAAAAAAGTTGAAGAGAGTGTTCTGTGAGCGAAGTCTAAGCGTGATTTGTGCTGAAATAAAGATATATTGAAATATCAGTCTGAAAATGGTCTCTACTTCCACACAGTCGTCTATATGGTAGTTATATGTACAATATACAGGGAGTGAGATCGAGAATCGCAACACTTCGGAAAATAAGGGCCACCCTAATGTACATACTTGAGTTAAGAATATCTGTAAAAGTAAAGTTATTGAACAGTTCATTTAACCAAAATAGTTTATTGCACAATAAGAGTCTATAGCTTTTAGTAAAAACATCATTAAAAATACACTGTGCTACAAATTCAGGAACAATATAATCAGTAATTCTCAGAATGATTCCAACTCTGGATACAAGATTCAGACATATACATAATAAATCTTTGAAAGTCAGTTTGTACAACAGTTTTTTTTAAATGTTTTCAAAAATACGAACTATTTTTCATTTCGAAGGTCGCTAGAGGGTTAAAATGTTCTAGAAAATTATTCCCCAGTAAATTTCATTAGGGGCTCTCTCAGAGAAAATCTTTGTAAGAAGAACGTGTGAGACCACAGATAATGCTTTAAACCTCTAGCGATCACTAAAATATCATTTCGATCTCTACATAGAGGAGACAAAATGACAGTTTCGTGGAAGAGCTACGGTTAAAAATGTTTCAAAAACTTATTAAAACCCAAGTTTTCAAAATATTTTACAAGCTGTGGCTTGCAAAGCTCTAGACAAAAATTTAAAATTTTATAAAAAAAAAAAAATTATTCAAAAAATGATCTATATTTTGAGTTGGGACCATTCCGCAAATGCTGTTGCGCAGTGTTTGTAAAACAGAGTAAAAATATCTAGTAACTCATTTTAAGACTTTTCTATCATTAAATCATATTTTAAAGTATTTCTCACACAAAATTTCCTCAACATGCGGCAGCAAAAGTTAAAAAACTTGAATAAACTACATAACCATCATAAAACAAAATTCAATTTGTATCCTTATACATATTTCATACCACTTTGTAAGTACTACTATACTTGTAAACGCTAGTAAAGCTAACAAAATTTCTAAATAAACATGACTATAACACTAAAAAAAATAAAAATCAATAATTCAACCAACTTTATATTTCATTGTGGAAAATGTGGGTTACTGGAGCAAGCGACTGTTTTCAATTACATCAAATGTGTCGATTGTCCTTGTAGTTACAAAATGTTTTTGTTTAACGGTTACGGTTTTTATGGGCAATTGCAGAAGCTATGTTGGCGTACATTAGTGTGGGTGAGCAAAGAAAAGTGGAGAAATTTATTTGGAAAGTTTTAGTTACTCAAAAAATTCTAGATAACTGATTTATGGTATTTGGACGATTTGCTATATATTTATTTTTTTTTTTATTTTTTATTTTTTTTTTTATTTTCTATATTTTTTTTTATTTTTTATATTTTTATATATTTTTTTTTTTCATTTTATGTTTTTTAATTTTATTTTTTTATTTTGTTTTATTTTGTTTATTTTATTTTATTTTATTTTTTTTAATTTATTTTATTTCATTTTATTTTATTTTATTTTATTTTATTTTATTTTATTTTATTTTATTTTATTTTATTTTATTTTATTTTATTTTATTTTATTTTTTTTTTTTAATTTATTTTATTTCATTTTAATTTATTTTATTTTATTTTATTTTATTTTATTTTATTTTATTTTATTTTATTTTATTTTATTTTATTTTATTTTATTTTATTTTATTTTATTTTATTTTATTTTATTTTATTTTATTTTATTTTATTTTATTTTATTTTATTTTATTTTATTTTATTTCATTTGTTTTATTTTATTTTATTTTTTTTTTTTAATTTATTTTATTTCATTTTATTTTATTTTATTTTTTTTATTACATTTTTTTTATTTTATTTTATTTTATTTTATTTTATTTTATTTTATTTTATTTTATTTTATTTTATTTTATTTTATTTTATTTTATTTTATTTTATTTTATTTTATTTTATTTTATTTTATTTTATTTTATTTTATTTTATTTTATTTTATTTTATTTTATTTTATTTTATTTTATTTTCTTTTGTTTTATTTTATTTTATTTTATTTTATTTTATTTTATTTTATTTTATTTTATTTTATTTTATTTTATTTTATTTTATTTTATTTTATTTTATTTTATTTTATTTTATTTAATTTTATTTTATTTTATTTTATTTTATTTTATTTTATTTTATTTTATTTTATTTTATTTTATTTTATTTTATTTTATTTTATTTTATTTTATTTTATTTTATTTTATTTTTAATTTACTTTATTCTGTTTCATTTAATTTTGTTTTTCTTTTTATTTTTTTGCTGGGTATACTCCCACAGGCTCAAATTGGCACCAGGGCCCGGCAGAATTGGAAGTGAAGCTCATCGCACCAATCAAATTATGCTATTGCTCCTTCGCTCAATAGCAAGTACCGAGCAAAGAACTTAATATTTTGTGTTAATTTGGTTCTTCGATTTTTGGAAAATTGTTCGACTAGCTGCATAGACCTGTTAAGTTCGCAAGCAACGCGAATTTTGTAACCATCCAATATGTTACAATTGTTATTGGCATTTAGCCAAATGCTCGTAGTTAGTCGCAGTCACCGAAAAAAGCATTGTTAACAGTGTTGCCGACTGTGAAAGATTGTAAATTTTTATTGCGACATTGTGGATAATACTCGTCCATTTACACAAATAGATAGACATATAAACATGAAGTACCCCCGATATGCTTGTTTAACTTGAAAACTACTATTAGTTTTGTGTTTTTGTTTATTTAAGCGGCTATCTGTCTGTAATTGGCGAAACATGCAAAAGACTAGACTGGGATGTTGATTTCGATGTCAATGATTGCTGTTGTGACAAAGTTTGGAAAATGAGGAAATATAAGTCAAGTCAGTCTCCAGTAGCCACTTGGCCTAACTGCTCAAATTTCATAACGATTATGGAGACAATGCCCAATAGAACATCATAATTGGAAGCGATGAGCTCTACCCTTCTCAAGTCGTTATCGATCGTCTAACTGAACGGCACCACAGAAGTGCCTTCGCAGAAAAATTAATCAAAGCGATGTTCACGAACTAAGCGACTAGTTCCGGAGTTGGAACAGGGACTTAGCCAATTTCCGGGACTCTCGCCTGAGTGAAAAGATGCAGAGACTTTCTCCATATAAGCCAAATCAGGTATCAGCAACACTTTGACTCAGCTGACAAAATTTTCTTAAGAAAGCTTCTAGCTCCGAATTGGACCCAGGAGTCCCAAGTTTTTCCGTAAGAATATTATAGATCAGCAAAAACACTCCCCGAAGGTTTTGTGAAGTGATGCCGAAATTGACAGTCCTTGGCCGGATATGAGCCCGGTATGCTGCGGTACTCCCTTGCGGTACTGCCCAACAGTCGTGGTAGCAATTTGGTATGACCAGTGGAACCTTCTAGGTCATGTCATCCCTCCATCTATGAGGAAGGAGAAGATGGGTAATGAGAGGTGAGAGGCATCACACCAGTAGATCAACCATCGAGTTAGCACGTCATTACCTATGTGCATATTAGTCGCCTCTTACGACCGGTATTCCTCCCTTTGAGGCCACCCTCGCACTACTATCATTAATAAAACATGTTAACCCAAGGGAAGAAACCCTTATGTCAGTTTTTGAATCAATTCCTTTTTAGTTGCAATGGATCAGCTGAAAAATGGAACCACAGAAGAGTCTTCCCAGGAAACACCCCAATAGCTCCACAAAATTTCTGAGCCTTGGCAAAATGAGTTGGCTTGTGCAACTACCCGCTCTTGGAATGCACACATCGACAAACCTAACTCCAATCCTGGTACTGGCCCTACCAGAGGAAGCTCGAATTTGCAGCTTACTTCGATACCTTTACAGGCAGGAGCTCAAGAAAAATAATTGAAAAATTTTGGTTATACATACAGACGTACCCTACGAGTTTTATTTACATCCTACTTATATACTACTAAAAAAGGGGAAGTTCTCATAAACTATATAAAATTTATTTCGAATTCCTCTTTCCATCATCGTTCAAACTAAGCACTGGTTGCCCTTTTTCTTTTACGCTAATTCTACCCATCTTGGGTTTACTCCAAGTACTTAGATCGGCATCGTTCTCCGCCTCTTGCTCAGCCAGCAGCTTGGTCAACTGTGTCTCAATTTCACGCCACGCAAAATCCACATCCTCCTCTTTCGGTTGCATGCCACACACCGCAAAACGTATAAATTTCTTACCATCAATGTCGGCTTGTATCATAAAGAGTTTCTTACGTTCTGTTATGCGTTGCAATAATTCGTCGGTCAATTTGTTGTCACCTTTAACCCTAAAGCACACCAAACCCATACCACTTTTAGCCACCACTTCGAAGCGTTCATCCGCTGAAACATGCTTCGCAAAATACGCCGCTAAATTAATCTGTTTACGTATGTGACTACGTAAGCCCTCGGCGCCATAAATACGAAAGGCCACCCATGCTTTGAGCGAGCGAAAGCGACGCCCCAACGGTATTTGCCAATGTCGAAATTCCGGTAGACCTGACTCTCCTTTGTCTGTTTTCAAATAAGTGCGTTCTACATTGAAACTATCCACAACTTGTGTGGCATCACGCAACCACATCGCCGTACAATCGAAATTGATCATCAAAGATTTGTGCACATTATAGTTGAGCGAGTCCACGCGTTCGAGTCCACGTCGTAGGTATGCGTACTCATCGAGCGCTAGCAGCGCGCCTGCATACGCGGCATCTATATGCAACCAAATGTTATGTTTCTCACATACCTCGCCGAGCGACTCGATGTCATCGTGTGCGCCAGTGCCTGTTGCACCCATTGTCGCTATACAAATCGTCGGTATAAGTCCTTTTGCTAGATCTTCTTTGACGGCTTGCGCCAATTGTACACCACTCAGCACTTGATTCTTGTCGGATGTCAATAGACGTATAGGAGTTGAAGCCATTATACCGGCCTTCTCAATGCAACTATTGCCTTGATCGCTGGTATAAGCAATGAGACGGGCGCGTATATCACCCTCGCTGAGCTCTGGTTGTGCGGCTTTCACGCGACGCACAGCTTGTTCGCGCGCCGTCATAACAGCGATGAGCACAGATTCACTGGCCGAACCCTGTATGCTACCGCCACCGGGACCGTTGGTGGAGTGTAGGAAATGTGCAGGTAGATGGAAAAATTTGGCCAGCCAATCCATGACGATCACCTCGAGCTCAGTGCAGGCGGGACTGCAGAACTAAAGCGTAACGTAAAATTACTAGGAATACTTTATGAACTCAAGTTTTCAACTTACCCAATTAAAACCCATCACACTAAATCCTGTGGACAACATTTCGCCTACAATCGAGGGATATGAGCAGCCTGTAGCGTAGAAGGCGTGAAAATTCGGCGACTGCCAATGTGTTAGACCAGGTTTGATGCATTTATTCATATCTTCCAAAACTTCTTTCCATGCTTGTGGTTTTTCTGGCAGCTCTTTGGGTAACATGTCCAATAAGTAGCCTGGTGTGACCGATGGCAAAACATCGCTGTATGAGAGGAGTCCTTAGTTTAAAATTTCTCTTATATCCTTCAAACCCTTACCAATCCCGTATGTTCTCCAAATAATCTGCTATGAAGTCTATGGCAGCTTTGCCAAACTCTCTAAATTCTGCTGCATCCATCTTCAGTACTGGTTTGACCTGGTATCCGCTTTCGTATACCTGAAATGCTATGGAAACTTTTAACGGTTGCGTTTTTTTCAGGCTCTTTTTTTCGAGATCCTCCCAGATACGTTTGCGCGCCGTTAGAACTGTGCGCGCATTCTTGCTGTGGTAGTCTCTTTTATACTTTCGGTTGTACTTATAGACGATGGAGTTTCAAGAAGCAGATCAAACAAGCTAATTATGCAAAAATAAAATAAAAATCTAAACTAGCTAATCTATATAACTAGGCATGGAATAATGATTATGCATATTTGTAGCTAGATCAGGGGTCGGCAAAGTGAAATGTAAGTGTGTATTATCAACTGGGAGAGTCACAGCTAACCAAAGTCGAATCGCCTTAAAAAAAAGTACCTATTTTCGAAATTTTCGATATCAAAAAGGGGCGTGATTATCATCCGATTTCGCCCATTTTCAAGAACAATCTACTTTGGCCAGAAAATAACCTGTGTACCAAATTTCATGCATATCTCCATTTTTACTCAATTTATGTGATTTTCGAAATTTTCGATATCGAAAAAGGGGGCGTGATTATCATCCGATTTCGCCCATTTTCAAGAACAATCTACTTTGGCCGGAAAGCAACCTGTGTACCAAATTTCATGCAAATATCTCAATTTTTACTCAAGTTATGTCAAATTGTGTGATTTTCGAAATTTTCGATATCGAAAAAGGGGGCGTGATTATCATCCGATTTCGCCCATCTTAAAGAACAACCTACCTTGGCCGGAAAGCAACCTGTGTACCAAATTTCATGCAAATATCTCAACTTTTACTGAATTTATGTGATTTTCGAAATTTTCGATATCGAAAAACATTTTCAACAGCAACCTACTTCGGCCAGAAAGTAACCTGTATACCAAATTTCAAGCAAATATCTCAATTTTTACTCAAGTTATGTCAATTTATGTGATTTTCGAAATTTTCGATATCGAAAAAGGGGGCGTGCTTATCATTCGATATCGCCCATTTTCAATAGCACAACCTACCTTGGTCAGAAAGTAACCTGTGTACCAAATTTCAATTTTTACTGAATTTATGTGATTTTCGAAATTTTCGATATCGAAAAAGAGGCGTGCTTATCATTCGATTTCACCCATTTTACTCAATTTACTCTCTTTTCTTAAAGCGCTGTGACGCAATTGCTTTCTAACTCTCAACAGCGACAAGAGCTCAATTATACGTGTGTTGAGAGCTGTACTCAATTGAGTAAGTTTTGCCGATATCTAGCAGCTAGATCCATATTTTGTGTAATCAAAAAAATATTTTTTATTTAAATAATTAAGAATTTTCGAGTTTTGACCACATATTTATATATGTACATTAGAGTGGGTTGATTTGTAGGTGAGAGAAAAATCGATGCGGAAAATTTTTGTACGATTCTTTGTGTGGAAGTTTGGGAAAGAAACTATGTGTCTAAGTTCAGTTTTCACTGCCCGGAACTCGTGGTGAAACTTCATTATGAGCAGGGGATTTTTTGCCTAATTCGATCATGTATGTAGTTATTGCATGCTTCACATTAGGTGTGTCACGTACAAAGAAATAATCACTTTCACCGTTAGATCGCATTAGAACATTTAACACACCCAATTGTGAAAGTTTATCTAAAATCCGGCGGTCAAACCCGATTTTATAACTATATTTAGAACCTTTCCACAACGGCGGGCGTACCAAAAAAAAAACATCAAAATCGACCCACACTAATGTACATTATACAAATAGCCACAAAAAAAAAATAGTTCCATTAAGTCGAATCATCTTCTATGCAGTGAATAATAAATGAGTTTAACTAGTTTTAATATATTATCATGCTAATTTATAATAAATACATACACGTTTTGTGATATCAAAAAATTTGTAAAATGATTATATTCTTAGGTTCATTACAAGCTCCAATTTATATGCAAAATCAGAAGCCTTATGTAGTGTTCATGCTGAGTTTTAAAATCAGCATTGTCCATTTTCGGTCGTACATTTCGAAGATGCGTTCATGCTGCCACATTTAGCTAATTTTCGAATGATTAAGGTGCGTTCCTACATCGCAATTGGAAGTATGCTTGCCCTTTCAGATAAACTCCGTTTCTTTTATAAAAGTGAGTTCGTGGGTAAAGAAACCAACTTTCTAAACAAACTTGAAATTCTTCACCTCGAATATTACAACTTTTAACAGGACAAATTATTGCATAAGTACGTTGACTTGCTTAGTGTAGATATCCTAATATAAACAGCGATTCGCCCAAAAGTATGCAAAATTTTTTTTCACATGTTTTCATACAAGGAAATTTTTTTTCGTACTATATCTTCGAAGATGCTGAAGCTAATGCCGAAATAAAGTTGCATTTAGTTGTGTTGAGCTTTCAAAATTGTATGGAAAACATTTTTCACTTTGGGCTAAATGCTAAAATGCAAAATGCAGGCTCCGCATGAACAGCACATAAAAATAGGTAAACATGTAGTGGCGTTTTAAAATTCCTCTTAGTAGGATGAATCTTCGCACAGAAGGGCGTTTGAAAAACTTATGAAAACTTTTGAAGATATGTAAATATGAAGACCGTTCAAATAAAAAATAAAATTTATTTAGAAAAAAACTAACAGTTGCCGCTAGGTGGCGGCTTCCTTTTTAACGTGTTTGTGCCAACGAAGAAAATCGGAGCATAAATAAGGATTTTGCAAACATAGCGATTACAGTGCTATCTAGCGTGGAAAAGTAAAAGTTTTGTCGAGAGGACTTATCCAAAGAATTTACTGTCAAAAATAGTCTGGAAAAAACTTTGAAATTTTTTATTAAAATATTGGGTAAACAGTGGCAATTACGAAGGAATAAATAAACTTGAGTCTAGGTGGCAGCCCTGTTTGAAAATATCTTTTGTCGGTAGACGAACGAAAACGCCTTTCATATGATACCCATATTGGCATATCTTGCTCAATATTTAGAAAAGAAGTGAGAAAGGTGGCAATCCTGCCGCAAGTGGCAGCACCAAAGTAGAGTTTCCTAGAAGAATGCATAATTTCTAATCAAATATTTAAGGATAGCGCGGTTGAAGTTAGAAATATACAACCTATTTGAATAACTCTGCTGATTTCGGAGATATCGACGAATATGTGGGCGTGGCATAACCCAAAATGTGTTAGGACAATATGGGTGTCAACCTAGGCTTGGTAATGAGTATTGAAATATGTGACGTGAGTCATTTAAATATCTCAGCTGGTTTCGGAGATATCAGATAAAATGCGAGAGGGAAATGGAAATGGCCGTATTCCTTCAACTAGTCGATTATTCGAAGGAACTTCCACTGGAGCTACTTGTAAACCTTTTCGCTTCTTTTGACGATACCTTTGAAAGAGTATTGGGTAGCATCACACCCACCACATGCTTAAACAGCGCGCACCTACGCTTAGAAGACTCTCAGTAGGAGGAATCTTTTTTAAATGCGACTTACCTTGGCTTAGCAAAGCACAAGAAAAAAGTGGTTGATTTTGGTTATACATACATTGCTAGTTTTATTTAAGACCTAATTATATTCTACTCGTACATAAAAAAAGAGACATTCATTTGGACTTCCCTTCCGCAGCAAGACATTGCTAAAGACCTGAGAGCAATTGCTGACTTATGACCTCGTCTTTCAAACTGAGCACTGGCGGCTCCTTTTCTTTCACAGTAATTCTTCGCATCTTAGTTTTACTCCAAGTACTCAGATCATCGTCCTCTGCAATTTCGTGCTCACTCAGCAACTTATTCAACTGCGTCTCAATTTCACGCCACGCAAACTCCACATCCTCCTCTTTCGGTTGCATGCCACACACCGCGAAACGTATAAAATTCTTACCACCAAACTTGCCTTGCACCATAAAAATCTTCTTACGTTCGGTTATGCGTTGCAACAATTCCTCTGTCAATTTATTTTCACCTTTCAACCGAAAGCACACCAAACCCATGCCACGCTTAGCCACCAACTCAAAGCGTTCATCCGCTAAAACATGCTGCTCGAAGCGCTCGGCTAAACGTATCTGATTGCGTACATGGCTACGTAAGCCCTCGGCGCCGTATATGCGAAAGGTGACCCATACTTTCAGCGCGCGAAAGCGACGTCCCAGCGGTATTTGCCAATGTCTAAATTCGGGTATATCCGACTTGCCTTCGTATTTGTTTTGCAAATAAATGCGATCCACATTGAAACTATCGACCACCTGATTGGCATCGCGCAGCCACATCGCCGTGCAGTCGAAATTAATTAGCAAAGATTTGTGCAAATTGTAGTTGAGTGAGTCTACGCGTTCGAGTCCGCAACGCATGTACGCATACTCATCGAGCGCTAGCAGAGCGCCTGCATAAGCGGCATCCACATGCAGCCAGATTTTATGTTTCTCACACACATCCGCCAGCGACTCGATGTCGTCGTGTGAGCAAGTACCTGTCGCGCCAATTGTCGCTATGCAAATCGTCGGTATGAGTCCTTTTGCTAGATCTTCTTTGACGGCTTGTGCCAACTGTGTACCAGACAGTACTTGATTCTTATCAGCTGGCAGCAGACGTATGGGTACTGTAGCCAATACGCCGGCCTTCTCAATACAGCTATTACTTTGATCGCTCGAGTAAGCTATGAGACGTGCGCGTATCTCACCTTCGCTGAGCTCGGGCTGCTCAACTTTGACGCGTCGCACTGCTTGTTCGCGCGCAGCCATGACAGCGACGAGCACAGCTTCGCTAGCAGAGCCTTGTATAATACCGCCACCAGGTCCTTTTGTGGAGTGTAGAAAATGTGCAGGTAATTTGAAAAATTTCGCCAACCAATCCATGACGACCACCTCCAGTTCGGTGCACGCGGGACTGCAGAGCTAAAAATGTTGATGAAATAAGTTAGAATACTTTTTCAATGTGCACCTGTAACTTACCCAATTGAAACCGACGACACTAAAACCCGTGGACAACATTTCGCCCACAATCGAGGGATATGAGCAGCCTGTCGGGTAGAAGGCATGAAAATTTGGCGACTGCCAATGTGTCATGCCGGGTTTGATAAATTTGTTCACATCTTCCAAAACATCTTTCCATTGTTGCGGGTGTTCTGGCAGCTCTTTGGGTAGCAGGTCTATTAAATAGCCTGGCGTGACTGATGGCAAAACATCGCTACAAAAGAGGAGACCCAAGTTTAAATGTGATTATCAGGTGTTTTTCCACAGCCTTACCAATCGCGTATATTCTCCATATAATCAGCTATAAAGTCCACGGCAGCTTTGCCGAACTCTCTGAACGTTGCTGCATCCATCTTCAGTATACCTTTGATCTTTTATCCTTTTTCATACAAGTTTATTATTCCTGGAAAGGGGTAAAATAGGTTTTTTAGAGGATTTCTTGCATTTTTTTTTTATAACTGTAGGTAACTCTGGGCATGAACTCGGACTTCAAATAAGAAGATAAGCCAAATCCCGCCAAATACAACAGGGGACCTGACCTACCCAGGAAAAATAACCAAAGACTGGAAGCACCTAGGGACTTTATTTACCTCAGGATCTCAACGTACAGAATGGAACTTACATTGAATAAACATATTTTGTCAAGCAAACCCAGATTCATCCCCAGGAAAAAAGAGCTCGCTCACGAAAACGTATAAGATCCCTATCTGAAAAAGTGGTTAGATATTTCGGTATTAAAATTGGCCGGAAGCGATCTTAGAACGTAATCCAGACGAAAGGTTTACGAAGTCCTTGTACCGCTTGAGAGGGTTCATCGGCGCTCTCGCTAAGAGTCACACATTGGCTGTATCTGACGGTGGTCGGACCTATACCCTTTATGAAGGTAATTCTTTAATGAATAAGGGCTCAGCTCTTCTGAAAAGCAGTTAACTGCAAAGCACTGCCTGGTTCAACAGCCTGATATAAGCCCATCCATCCCATCATTGTAGAGCCGACAAGCCCTCGATAAGGGGTCATGCAAAAAAAATTTTAATGATGTCGTAGCAATCAAGGGCGCAGTGGATGGAATAGTCAAGCGGCTTAAGACTACGAGTTTCGCTCATTTGCAGGGAATTCGAGGTTGGAGAGAGCGCTGGACTCATGTATATCGATTTGCCTAAGCTACTTCTCAAGACCTATTACCAAGGAACTGAGGCACGATAATTTCCCTTCAACTCCTCGGTCATTTTTTGGCCCGAGCTCTAGAAAATTCCGGCTTTCGATGGCCACTTGTACTGTGCTCTTTGGCTCGGCTGACGTTACATATTACAGAGTAGCGAAGGTGATTTGCGGAGCTCATTGACCCCAATGAGGCCGAGTTTTTCGTCGTAGGTGTAATTCTGTGGAGCACTTCCCAATCGGAGTGCATGGGGTGTGCCTCAAAATATTGGAAAGACCTCATCGGGTCAATTCATGCTTAGTTGTACATATTTTTCTGTAACTAGGCTGGATTACTTCGTTCCCCCATCGGGTTAAGGGTTTACAGTCGGGCTAGTACCACAAAGTGCTATACTCTGTCTCGTCCCTCACGTAACTTTTTATAAGTGGATCTTTCCATCAGGCAGGGAGAAATACGGTTACAACCACTACAACTACATTCACAAGGGCAATAACATTGGTCAAGGCTAGTCTTACACTGTATTATACATATGAAGCGATTCTTAGAGTAATCAAGGAATAACGACGAATTTTTTCTGCCACAAAACTTAAGTGAATATATTCTAAAAGTCTCCTAGAGATCCGAAAGAGATTCAGGAATGGAATAACTTCCGTTTATCCTAACAAAACTGCAACTTTTGTCATGACGACGAGAAGCGAAAATTATGTCAGCCGGAAATTTTATAAGTTCCGAGCATCACACTAGTCAACAACTTTTAGTTTGAGCTGAGAAGTAAAGTCCTTCGACGGAAAAAGGTCACGCTCTATAAATCTTGCAACTTATTCTGAAGTAGAATAGCGACTTTGTCGAAAGAAGATGAGACAACCCTCGGCGTATTCGAGGGAGAGGTCCTCAGGAAGACATATGGCTTTATCCAAATATAAGAATAAACCCACGAGCTAAAGCCCAACGGCTTCGCCGGCTCATGTAAATAAATAAAAAGAGTTGCGGCTTAGAAGATATTCCAGTCGAAACCCGGGCTCGGCTACAGATTAAGATCACTAGGGCTCTCTCGGTGTTGCCAATGGGCATCAACTATCACTACAAAGAATGGCGAGGACTTGCTGATTCCAGTCCATCGAGCTTAAGCTTCTTTTGTATCTTGAGTTGCACATACATCGAACACAATCACATGTACTGATTTTCAAAATCAAGGTTACTATCTCTTCTTTTTGACACACATATTTAATTTTTTCAATATTTCTTTACACCAATTACGATACCTTTATTTAAGGTGAAAGCTGTTTTAAAGCTATTACAATTTATTGCGCGAGAGCCTTCAATATGCGATTGCGCGCCGTTAAAACTGTGCGCCGAAGCTTGTTGTGTCAGTCTCTTTTATACTTTCGGTTATGCAGTTAGCAATTGGAATTTCACCAACAGTGGTGGCGGTCAAACTAATTACAAAAAAAAAAAAAAAAAATTAAAAAAGAAAAAAAAATAATTGCATATGTTTGAAAGAATATTAAACAAAATCCAGGTGTTGAAAACTGCACCTGCCAGATCCATGTTTTATGATATCGTATAAATCAATATTTTGTATAATAATTGAACAATAGTTACATATTAATATGGTAATTCACACAAAGTACATACATAGATGCACGTTTTATGATATCAATTAATTGATATAAATTATTCTAATTTTAGGTTTAGCAAGGTGGTGTTGTAAACTCTAAACACGTTAAGTGAAGTGTTTAGCTTTAATTAACCTTTTTTCCTGCGCTTCGATCCCCATATACTTAGTCAACACTGTTTTCCCTTCATATTTGCCTAAGAGAATGCATTACATAACTGCATAGTATGATGCTGGAGAAGCAGCTGAGAGTGTTTATATCATATGCAAGCAATGTTTACCAAGCATATTGGAGAGCCAACAAAAAATAGTGTAGCTACTTATAGATAGTATGGTATATTCGATAAGGATAAGCGTAAGGCAAAACGTAAACATAACTGCAGCCTTAACCATAAGTTTCAAGCTAAACTCAAACGAAACCGTGATCATATACGTAACCTCTAACGTAAGCTTAAATAAATACGTAACCGTAACCGTAATCATATACGTAGCCATAAACGTAGCCGAAATTGATTTTTCATTTTACATTTTGTATTTTAGGAATATGCCATAACGATAAAAGTAAGGTGATACGTAAACGTAACCATAACTTTAAGTGTAAGCTTCAAGGTAAACTCAAACGAAACCATAGAAGCCATAAACGTAGCCGAAATTGATTTTTCATTTTACATTTTTTATTTTAGGAATATGCCATAACGATAAAAGTAAGGTGAAATGTAAACGTAACTGTAGCCTTAACAATAAGTTTCAAGCTAAACTCAAACGAAACCGTGATCATTAACGTAACTTCGAACGTAAACTTAAATAAAAACGTAACCGTAACCGTTATCAGTTACGTAACCATAAATGTAGCCGAAATGGATTTTTCATTTTATTTTATTGTTTTATTTTTTTAGGTTAACTTTTTAGACGGAGATGCAAAGTTTTTATGAAGAGTGAAATTTTTATTAAAAAAAATGGCAACAGTGTTCGAACTTGAGGCAAAGAATAGTGGCAACGGATTTGAATATTATATATGTACATCAGTATCTCAGAAACTGCTGAAATGATTTGGATCAAAATTGCTATATACTATCCATATATCTTTAATATACTTTCTATTTATTCGAGTAACTTACAGGGTTGCCACCTTTTCTAATTTTTTTTTTTAAATATTAAGCAATATATGTCAGTATGAATATTAAATTAAGGATATTTTTGGCCACCTACATAGATTTGCCACCTAACCCCATTTTGTTTACTCCTTCGTATATCGACCAATATCTCGAAAACGGTTGAAGCAATTTGGATCAATTTTGGAATATTGATAGCATACTTCTTTCTAAGACTTTCTAATTGGATGCTGCCACTTCAAGTTATTTACAGAGTTGCCACCTATCTCAATTTTTTTAAACTATTGAGAAAGATACGCCAATATGGGTATCAAATTAAAGGTAATTTCGGCCGTATTCCAACAAAAATATTTATTTTTATTGTTATCTTAAATAGCGTTAGTTAATTGTGGAAAAGTATTTCATTTAGAGAAACACACTTCATTTAAAAAATTAATAGAATAAAATAAGCCGTATATAAGAGGCAAATTTTTCGGCGGGTACTACTTGACAGAGATATATACGTAGTTATGTCTTTTAACTCCATCCACACCTTGTTTTATATTGATAATTGAGCCCGTTAAGTAAACGATCTTACTGTCTACCATCTCTTACGTTTTATTTTTGTTTATTTTGGTCCAGACGAGCTTTTTCTGCCTTTTATCTACTATTTCACTGTAATATTTGTCCGCAGATATGTTAAAGGTATTTGCATTTTGTTTCAGCATAAATTAATAAATAAAGACATATAAAACAACAATATCAAAAGTCAACAAAACACTGTCTTCTTTTATTTTAATTTCTTTGCTTAAATTTCAATACCGCCCAAACCTGTTCGCAGAATACTTAAACTGTGCTTTGTTGTTTCGGCGAAAGTATAAGCCGAATAAGTATAACTTGAAAAAGTGCCTATAAAATTAGGTTGTTGAAGCCTTATGAATAAATTAGCGCTTCGCCTTTTTGATAATATGACTTGACATATATTTTAAACGTTCTAAGCTATTGCTGTGTTTCTCGGTTTAACGGCAAAACCGAGCTTTTTTTTTTGATACAATTCTATTTTTTTTTTTTTTTTTTTTTTATATATATATATATATATATTGCTATTTATTTTATTTTATTTTATTTTATTTTATTTAATTTTATTTTATTTTATTTTATTTTATTTTATTTTATTTTATTTTATTTTATTTTATTTTATTTTATTTTATTTTATTTTATTTTATTTTATTTTATTTTATTTTATTTTATTTTATTTTATTTTATTTTATTTTATTTTATTTTATTTTATTTTATTTTATTTTATTTTATTTTATTCTATTTTATTTTATTTTATTTATTTTATTTTATTTTATTTTATTTTATCACGAGATTTTGGTTAGC
>CAXKVI010000003.1:120439015-120444015 GCA_964058755.1 Campiglossa producta
TTTTTTTTTTTGTTCCGACATTTTAACTCGGTTAAGTACAAAGCCACATATTAAACGCGTTTAATCAATTGATAACATCTCAAAAAAATAATTTGTTCACAATTAAAACAAAACAATTTAATTTCATTAATAAAGCATGACCTGCAATTATTTTAAATTTTAGAGCTAATAACATCTAAATTTAAAAAAATGACTCACTATGATTTCACTATGAAAACACCTCGGATAACTCATGGTTTTTATGTGCTTTTCATATTTTTAAAGTTCGGCCTTACGGAGGCGGCACGCGCTACAATAACCAACGTTCGGTGTAAAAGTTTCAATCGTAGCTTTGTTGACTTTACCGAATGTCGCTTACGTTTGGTTGGAAGAAATATCAATGAAGTTTCGATAACATTGAAAATTAATGAAGTGCCCTTGGATAATTTAACGGTGAGTATGTAAGAGGCTCCAACAAAGATCAAAGTTTGAAAATTACGTAGATATATTGTGTTAACATCTCAGGAATAAATTTTGTTTTTCTTTCAGGCACGCTTTCAACTTATGAAAAAATCAAATGGCTATCGTCCCTACATTATCGATTTAAAAGCGGATATTTGCAAATTTATGAGTTCCAAAAGGAATCGCGCTCTCAACTTTGTCTACAAATATTTGCAGCCCTATATGAATGTTAATCATTCGTGTCCTTTTAAAGTAAGTAGGCGCTTAAACCAGAGAGCCATGAATAAACAAAATTTGATTTATATTTTTTACCTAAATAATTTAATAAATTTTTTTTCTGGCTTTTATAGGATGCTATGATTTTGAAAAATCTACGCCTTAGTCAAGAATTGGTCAATGCTGTCACATTATTACCCTCAGCTGACTACGCGATATTTATTACTTGGATGGTTAATAATGTTAAGATAACGAATGTACACTTTTTTATCAAATATGATGAGAATTAAAAAAAAAAAAAAAATTTTTAGCAATTCGCAGTTTGGTGGTTGTTTATTAATAAAAAAAACCAAAAGCACTTAGATTGCCTAGAAAAAAAATTCCGCTAAAGGAAGCACCGGTCGAGATCCTAGGAAATATAAAAAAGAAAAACCATTCAACCAATTGAAAATCTTTAAAAAAATATTTATAGGGACTGCATAGTTGAGTATAAAGATTTTTGAGTTTTTGTCCAATTTTCACAGAAAAAAGGTGAAGTGAGTAAACCAGGGCAAGGTAGAATTGGAAGTGAGGTGTATTAGTGAAACCTTTTTTAAGAACCGTTTTTATAAGAAACCTTTTTATAAGAACCATTTTTATAAGAACCCTTTTTATAAGAATCATTTTTATAAGAAACCTTTTTTTATGAACAATTTTGATAAGAAACTTTTTATAAGAACCATTTTTATAAGACGCCATTTTATAAGAACCATATTTATATGAAACCGTTTTTAAGAACAATTTTTATAAGAACCATTTTTATAAGACGCCTTTTTATAAGAACCATCTTTATAAGAACCATTTTTATAAGAACCATTTTTATAAGAACCATTTTTATAAGACGCCTTTTTATAAGAACCATTTTTATAAGACGCCATTTTATAAGACATATTTATAAGAAACCTTTTTTAAGAACAATTTTTATAAGAACCATTTTTATAAGATGCCTTTTTATAAGAACCATTTTTATAGAAAACTCTTTATAAAAAACCTCTTTATAAGAACCATTTTTATAAGAACCATTTTTATAAGAACCATTTTTATAAGAACCATTTTTATAAGAACCATTTTTAAAGGAACCATTTTTATAAGAACCATTTTTATAAGAACCATTTTTATAAGAACCATTTTTATAAGAACCATTTTTAAAGGAACCATTTTTATTAGAAACCTCTATGAAGAACCATTTTTATAAGAAACATTTTTATAAGATGCCTTTTATAAGAACCATTTTTATAAGATGCCTTTTATAAGAACCATTTTTATAAGAAAACTCTTTTTAAGAACCTTTTATAAGAAACCTTTTTTAAGAACCTTTTAAAAGAAACCTTTTTATAAGAAACTTTTTTAAGAACCTTTTTATAAGAAACTTTTAGAACCTTTTTATAAGAAACCTTTTTTATAAGAAACCTTTTTTAAGAAACCTTTTTTAAGAAGCTGTTTATAAGAAACCTTTTTATAAGAACAATTTTTATAAGAAGCCTTTTTATAAGAACCCTTTTTATAAGAACCATTTTTATAAGAAAACTTTTTTATGAACCCTTTTTATAGGAAACATTTTATAAGAACCATTTTTATAAGACGATTTTTATAAGAAACATTTTTTAAGAACCCTTTTTATAAGAACCATTTTTAAAAGAAAACTTTTTATAAGAAACCTTAGTAAAATATAAAAAAATAAAACAAAATAAAATAGTAAAAAATTCGAAAAAATAAATTTAAATAACTGTAAAAAAATTTCAAAAATTTTTAGACATTTTTTTTTTTTTTTTTTTATCGCAGTCTAATGTACTTATGTGTTTATATGAAAAGGAAAGTCTGCACATGCATTATCCAGAAGTTACTATCTGATATGAGTTAACACAGAATTGCCTACAATTAAGTAGAGAGAGCGCCTTCTAAAGAGGAACATGGTTTGTGAAAAAACTGCACAAAAAACGAAAAAAAATTATGGAAAATTTACGAAATAAAAATTGCTAAAAAATCACCTAACCAGGTACGCATAATTTAACAGCAAGTCGATGAATTTACAAAAAAAAAAAAATCAAAAATTTAAAAAGATAAAAAATTTGTAAAAAATCACTACACCAGGCAAACAGCTTTCAACAGCAAGCTGATTTTAACATTTTGCTACTTTTGCCAAACAAAACGATTTTATCCATTTTTTATTTTTGTTCAACATGCAATTGGTTGGTAGTAAAATTATTGCATGTGAGCTAATGCGTTTGGGGAATGAGCACGTCAGTAGGTCTGTACTAGATACGTATGCATGTGCCTATGAGTGTTTATATGAGTCTATGTATGTATGTATGTAATATGCAATGTTAAATGCTTTTGCTGAAAACACAATACAACAAATGCAAGCACACAAACAAATATATTTTTGTTGTTCTGAATGTATGTAAAAGTGTGTGTGTGTGTGCAGCATGTTTGTGCTATTTTCATGCAAGGTGTCAATTCATACTTCAATGTACCCCTACCTCTATGTGGCAGCTTACTGCAAAACTCAAAAACTTTCATTAAAAGCTCTTCCATTTCTTTAGGATTTAATAAACGATATTTTCAGTAGTAACTAGCAAGCAAATCAAAACTGAAAATTTTACAAGTTTGCTTACAAGTGCATACATACATAGGCTTATCTTTATTGTAGTGTACATGCGCTTGTATAAATTTTGAAAATATTGTTCTTGTACATGATTTCTTCACTTTTACAATTTCTGACACAATTTAGTAGCATTGTTTTGCGAGTTTATTGTGGGTAGCACTTATACTTCCCCTTCAGGTGTATGTGAACTTATACATTTGTGTATTCAAATTTGGAAGTAAATAAATATATATGGGTTTATTTTTAGTTTTATTTTGGAAAATTGGAATTGCAAATGCTCCAATTCATTTGCAGACATACATACATACTTACATCCCATGCAAAGGTAAATACATATCTAGATGAAGTAAATATTCAATTAATGTAGCGTGTTTCCTTTTAATTTGAAATACTGTTATTTACTTCCGATAAGTTTTGATTTCTAATCTTTAAATTTATACAGTTTTTGTTGTATATTACGTAATTGATTTAATTGACATATCACTGAAAATGTGATCTACTGACAAAGATTCTGGAATCTAGTAAACTAGGCAACAAGCTATTTTTATTTTTTAATTTTATTAAATTTTGTTTTATTTTATTTTATTTTATTTTATTTTATTTTATTTTATTTTATTTTATTTTATTTTATTTTATTTTATTTTATTTTATTTTATTTTATTTTATTTTATTTTATTTTATTTTATTTTATTTTATTTTATTTTATTTTATTTTATTTTATTTTATTTTATTTTATTTTATTTTATTTTATTTTATTTTATTTTATTTTATTTTATTTTATTTTATTTTATTTTATTTTATTTTATTTTATTTTATTTTATTTTATTTTATTTTATTTTATTTTATTTTATTTTATTTTATTTTATTTTATTTTATTTTATTTTATATTATTATTTTATTTTATTTTATTTATTTTATTTTATTTTATTTTATTTTATTTTATTTTATTTTATTTTATTTTATTTTATTTTATTTTATTTTATTTTATTTTATTTTATTTTATTTATTTATTTTATTTTATTTTATTTTATTTTATTTTATTTTATTTTATTTTATTTTATTTTATTTTATTTTATTTTATTTTATTTATTTTATTTTATTTTATTTTATTTATTTTATTTTATTTTATTTTATTTTATTTTATTTATTTTATTTTATTTTATTTTATTTTATTTTATTTTATTTTATTTTATTTATTTTATTTTATTTTATTTTATTTTATTTATTTTATTTTATTTTATTTTATTTTATTTTATTTATTTTATTTTATTTTATTTTATTTTATTTTATTTTATTTTATTTTATTTTATTTTATTTTATTTTATTTTATTTTATTTTATTTTATTTTATTTTATTTTATTTTATTTTATTTTATTTTATTTTATTTATTTTATTTTATTTTATTTTATTTTATTTTATTTTATTTTTATTTTATTTTATTTTATTTTATTTTATTTTATTTTATTTTATTTTATTTTATTTTATTTTATTTTATTTTATTTTATTTTATTTTATTTTATTTTATTTTATTTTATTTTATTTTATTTTATTTTATTTTATTTATTTTATTTTATTTTATTTTATTTTATTTTATTTTATTTTATTTTATTTTATTTTATTTTATTTTATTTTATTTTATTTTATTTATTTTATTTTATTTTATTTTATTTTATTTTATTTTATTTATTTTATTTTATTT
>CAXKVI010000003.1:120449015-120451515 GCA_964058755.1 Campiglossa producta
TTTTACAAACATACTTACTTTTAAAATATCAGTTTGAAAATTTTCGTTCAAAATTTTTTGTTTGAAATTTTTTATTTTAATTTTTTTGTTTGACGTGACAGAAAAGCTTCTTTTGTTATTGTTTTTTTATTCGAGAATAGCTCGTAAATCGCAATGTTCGTAAAATGTACGGTACCTTGCTGGCTGGGTATAAATACGAGAGAGTATATCTTTTTTTTACCTTATATGTAGATGTATTTCATTTAAAAAAGGGGGTGAAACCCATACTTGCCGAAAAAAAAACTTTTAAAATAAACGAAATTGAAAGTCAACTGAGTGAAGTGGAGCGAAAAAAAAACAAGTAAATCAACTCATCTCGACAATCTGATAACTTCGGTATACTTATTGATGGGTCCATCTCTTCTTCTTCTCATACTTACAAACATCGGCCCAAAGTTATAATACCATTTCATCTTCATGAAAGGTATAATAAAAAAGTACCAGGGAGCTTGCTCGGTGCTATCAATTTAGCGCTAGCTTTACTCACCCAAAATTATCCCAAAATGACCAAAAATAATCCCAAAATAATCCTAAAATGATCCCGAAAAGACCCTTAAATGTTGCCAAAATGATACGAAATTTAACCAAAAACGACCCAAAAATGATCCGAAAATTGGGAGCCCCAAAATGACCATAAAATGATCCAAAAATGATTCCCAAATGACCACAAAAACACCCTTAAATGTACCCTAAAATGATCCCCAAATTATCCAAAAATGTTCCCAAAATAATTCTAAAATAATCCCAAACGACCCTAAAAAGACGCTCAAATGTTCCCAAAATTACCCAAAACTTATCCCAAAATGATCCCAAAATGTCTACAAAATGATCCGCAAATTGCCCCAAATTTTTCCCAAATTAATCCAAAATTGAACTCAAAATTATCTCAAAATAGCCTCAAACTTAATCCAAAGAGACCCATAAATGATGTCAAAACGATCCTAAAATAATCCAAATATGATCCCAAAAATAAACAATACAAATACAATACGGTAAAATGGTAACCCTGGGCAGCTACCATACTTGAAAATATTTTAGTAATATGTCATTTGATACCTATGTTGGCATATCTAACTCCATAATTTAAAAAAATTGAGATAGGTGGCAACCCTATACACCCCCCAAGTTGCAACCCCGAAGTGGATAGTCTTAGAATCAATCATATATGCCAAATTGCATCCAAATCGGTCAAGCGGTTCCCGAAATAGTCCATATATGCAAATATACTGCGGTAAGGTGGCAACCCTATTTGAAAATCTTCTAGTTGGCATGTCGCTGAAAAGACCTTTTATTTGATACATATTGGCATATTTTGCTGCAAAATTGAAAAAAATTGAGATAGGTGGCAACCCTGTAAACTGACCCCAGATGGATAGTCTTAGAATCAACCATACTATCTATATATAAAATTTCATCCAAATAGGTCAAGCGGTTACCGAGATAGTCTGGATATACAAATATACAAATACACAAATATACAAGTATACAAATATACAAATATATAAATAGACAAATATATAAATATACAAATATACAAATATATAAATATACAAATATACAAATATACAAATATATAAATATACAAATATTCAAATATACAAATATACAAATATACAATATACAAGTATACAAATATACAAATATACAAATATACAAACATACAAATATACAAATATACAAATATACAATTATACAAATATACAAATATGCAAATATACAAATATACCAATATACAAATATACAAATATATAAATATACAAATATACAAATATACAAATATACAAATATACAAATATGCAAATATACAAATATGCAAATATACAAATATACAAATATACAAATATGCAAATATAAAAATATACAAATATACAAATACACAAATATGCAAATATACAAGTATATAAATATACAAATATACAAATACACAAATATGCAAATATACAAATATACAAATATACAAATATACAAATATACAAATATACAAATATACAAATATGCAAATATACAAATATGCAAATATACAAAAATACAAATATAGAAATATACAAATATGCAAATATACAAGTATATAAATATACAAATATATAAATATACAAATATACAAATATACAAATACACAAATATGCAAATATACAAATACACAAATATACAAATATATAAATATACAAATGTACAAATATATAAAAATATAAATATACAAATACACAAATATGCAAATATACAAATACACAAATATACAAATATATAAATATACAAATGTACAAATATATAAAAATATAAATATACAAATACACAAATATGCAAATATACAAATACACAAATATGCAAATATACAAATATACAAATATACAAATATAAAAATATACAAATATGCAAATATACAAAAATACAAAAATACAAATATACAAATGTACAAATATACAAATATACAAATAAACAAATATGCAAATATACAAATATG
>CAXKVI010000003.1:120456515-120464015 GCA_964058755.1 Campiglossa producta
AGTAAACACACATATGGATATTTTTGTAGTGTATTCACATATCGGACACTGGACATCTGTGCGTGTTTGATTCATTTGCGTGAGTATTTACTTTTTATGTACATGTGTATGTATGTAGTCTAGTAAATAGAAATAAAACAAAGCAAAAACTTGTGCACCTTAAGCTGAAGTAAATCTGATATGCTCAACTGATTTTTGCTGATATGCAGAATACTAAATTTACGAAATTTTCTTGAAAGTTAAATGCAAAATCGAAAAACCTTAATACTCCAAATAAATGTGTATATCGACCAGTGACGTATACAGGATTTCTGGAAGGGGGGTTCAAATTTTTACTTATGTTTTTTTGTGTAATTTTTACTATATTTTTTGGGTAATTTTTTACTATAATTTTTGTCTAATTTTTACTGTATTTTTTGTGTAAATTTTACTATTTTTTTTTTTGTAATTTTTACCAAATTTTTTGTGTAATTTTTACTGTATTTTTTGTGTAAATTTTACTATTTTTTTGTAATTTTTACCAAAATTTTTTGTGTAATTTTTACCAAATTTTTGTTATATTTTTAATGTATTTTACTGTATTTTTTGTGGAAATTTTACTGTATTTTTTGTGAAAATTTTACCTTCTTTTTTGTGTAATTTTTACTATATTTTTTGCGTATTTTTTACTATATTTCTTGTATATTTTTTACCATAATTTTTGTAAAATTTTTGCTATATTTTTAATGTTAATTTTGCAAAATATTTTTGTGTAAATTTTACTAAATTTTTTGTTTGTAATTTTTTACATATTTTTGCCGTAATTTTTACTATATTTTTACTACTTACTTTTGAATATATTTTTTGTGTTATTTTTACTTAATTTTTTTCGCATGACTTACTATTTTTTTGTGTAATATTTACTATATTTTTTGCATCTTTTTTACTGTATTTTTTGCCTGATTTCTGCTAATTTTTTCGTGTAAAATTTTATTAACGGTTTGAACCTGAAAACCACCCCCGTGCATTCGCCCCTGTTTGTAACACAATTTAAATTATTTTAAACTCACGCATACATTTTGTAAACATTTAATAAACCGTCATAATTTTCATTCAAATCACACCATGAAAACCCCACCCGTGAATCCGCCCCTGATATGCGCATTAGACTGTCCCAAAATTTCAAAGTTATTTTATTTAAACGCATACCTCCTAATTTGGACCACAATGCATCAAAAGCTATCCGAACAAAGTTTTATTCGAAGATATCGACCAAAACTAATAATACAAACAATAAATGTTACTCATACGCCATGTGTGACCTACAAAAATTACACTATGCGTGCAAAATTTCAAGATATACACAATTATTTTTGCTATAAAACATAGTTTCATGCAATATACTAAAATTCTTTGGAAATCGCAATGCCTATACTCATGAATACGTGTTTTCAATATGCTTTCAAAGAATCCTGTTGTCCTTATAAAAATTCATTTTTATTATATTTTATTTTTTAACTTTTTAATTTAATTTAACTTCATTTAAATATTTTTTTTTAACTTGACTAAACTTACCACTTTTTACAGCAATCAATTCAAAATGAGAAAAAAAAATTGTTTAAGAATTTTAAAATATTTTTAAGTTTATTCAGTAAAATTGTAAACATATACATATGTATGTACATAATTTAAATTAATTAATTATTATCATTTTTAAAAATAATTTTTTTTTTATAATTAACATGCATAAATTCTTGTTTTTTTTCATACAAATTTATTATCAATATATTTACAAACAATAATATATAAACTTATTTCAAGTATGGAGCGTCTTTTTACTTTTTTCTTATAAAATTACTAGCTAATTACAATAACAACACATACACAATTTCTGTTTATATTTGAGCAGTAGCATATTGTTGTGCGTTAACCTTCTAGCACTTTTCAAGTTATTTCAAATAACTTTTACTACTTTCTGCATCTTCGGGCGATTTCTCTCTTGAAAGAAGCAATGATGCCAGACAGTATTTTTTTTTTACCCAGAAAATTAGAAAAATACCTAAAATTTGGATTTTGAGAAAAGTTGTTGGGGATTAGACCAAGTACCGGCAGCTAGTGGAACAATTGTCCCAAAATCTGAGAACCAAATACAATCCGATTTTTACCCTCTATGTTGGGCCTCTCGAACTATTAAATTAATGCTGCCCTTGTGAGAGCGCTATGAGCCCACTGACCAATCAATGCATGCCGAGTGTAACCAATCAGTCGCTCATTTGCAAGCAACGACTCAACATTGTAAGCTGTTGTTGCGGTGCTTTTTAGTGGGCGAAAGAGCAAAAACAAATAACATAATTTCATTAAGGCGATGATGGCTCTTTTACTTATACACACTCAATTTCGTTTTTACCGGGCCCTCGCTTGGACTATCCTATTGTAGTGAGTTCATTCCATTCAACTCAAAATATTTTAAGATTTTTTACTTAACTAAAGTCCGTTTCTCAAGTAAACTTTAAAATTTAACTGAGTGAGAAACAAAAATTTTCTATGAAAAAAAATTCCTTTATAAGAGAAATCGATTTTTTTAGTTCACTTGAGAAAACGACCATAAAAATTTTTTCTACCTAATATTTGGAATTTAGGGAATTTTTTTTTAGATTTTTTTAATGACGAACTAATCGTCTAAAATCTTATAAAAAATGCTAATTTTACGCTCCTTAAATAAATACATTATTACTTAAAATTAAATATTGATAAATTTTAATTAATTATTTTTAAAACATTTTTCATTTGTAGATATAAAATTTTAGTAAGTTTATGGGTCATTCCATGCCAAATAGACAAATTTTTTTACCTAACCCGCTTCGATTTCGCTAAAAATTTGCTATCTTTTTCTATCTGGGTTTTAAAATTTTTTTTTTTTTTCCGAAAACAAAAATTAAAAAAAAATTGGTTTGGGATCATTTTTTAAAAACTTAGAGCATTTAAAAAAAAAAGTTTTTTTAAAAGTTCATAACTTTTTTTGATTTGGGGGAAAAAAAATTTGAAAAAAAATCTGAAAAATGTTTTTCGGGCTATAGAAAAAGATAGCAAAGTTTTTGCGAAAAAAAAATTTTTTTTTTTAAGAATTCATAACTTTTTTTTGATTCGGGAAAAAAGCGGTCGATTTTTGAAAAAGTTACAGCATTTAAAAAAAAGTTTTTTTTAATAGTTCATAACTTTTTTTGATTTGGAGGAAAAAAATTTGGAAAAAAAATCTAAAAAATGTCTTTCGGGCGATAGAAAAAAAGATAGCAAAAGATAGCAAATTTTTTGCGAAATCGAAGGGGGGTCAGATAAAAAATTTGTTGATTTGGCTTGGAATGACCCTTATATAGTATATTGGTCAAATATTTACAAATATCTTATTTCTGTAATCACATTTGAAGCTCAGAAGCATCACATTTTTAACATAAATTCAAGCATGCAAATATGGGTAATTCCATACAAAAAAGCTCTGCGGTTTTAAAATTTTTTTGTTGTTTTTGTAGTGTTTTTTATTTTATTCACTATTTCGTTTAAATTTTTTTTTTATAGAGCAATTGAGCAATAACGCCTTCCTTGAAAAATAATATGACCCCAATATGATCCAAAACTTACTCCAAAAATACCCCCAATGTGATACAAAATAATCCCAAAAAGGCCAGAAAATTATCCCAAAATGACCCCAAATTTAAGCCAAATTGACCCCCAAAATGATTCTACGATCCCCCAAAATGATCCCAATATGACCCCAAATCTACCAAAATGACCCCAAATTGACTCTAAATGACCCCAAAATGTTCCCAAAATGACCAAAACATGTTTCCAAAACTATTCCAAATAGACGCGAAAATTATCTTAAAATGACACCACAAAACCCAATATAACCCGAAATAGCCCCAAAAATGATCCCAGAATGGCCCCAAATGATCTCAAATTGACCTCAAAGTTATCCTAAAACGGTCCAAAAAGACCTCAAAATCATCCTAAAATGACCCCAAAATGATCACAAATTTACCCCAAAATAATTTCAAAATTGACTCCAAAATGACCCCGCAATGATCCCAAAATAAAACTTCGAATTGGCATTAAAAAGATCCCAACATGACCGCAAAGTGATCCAAAAATTACTCCACTCACTCGATCTCTTACAGTCTTACACTTACATGTAAGAGCGTAACTTTCTTGGTTGACCCCCAGCGGAAAAATGTTGACATATCAAAAATATTCGACCGAATGTTTCGCACGAATATTTGCCATATATTAAAAAAAAAAAGCTATAGCATAGCGCTTTTAGTTATTTATAGATGATTTTCATTTTGAATTTGCTCTTAATATATACAAATTATAAATATAAAAGAAAATTAATTCACAGAGAAAATATTTAAGTAAATTTTTAACAACAATTATTTTTAACACCAATTATTTTTAAATTGAAATATCCACTTAGCATGCACTTTCTACGCAATTGTTGACCTTAAGTCACTTTTTATTGAGCTGCCAAAATCACATAAATTTGCATTTTCAACTTATGAACGTTTGCCAAAATTTCGCCGCTGCACACGGGCGCGTCGTGTGGGTCATCATAGTTGCTCGTTGCCAACATGTGTTGTGTCGGTTGGTAGCGAGTGTGTCTAAAAATAAACGAAGAGAAATACAAAGCAAATTTATTCAAAATGGCGCAAAGATAACTAAAGTAAAATATGATAAGTCAAATAGATTTGAAAGTTAAGCAACAGCTGCGGTCTGGCTTTGTAAAGGCAGGTAAAGTGAATGCCAAATTTTGAGTATGCGAGAGGTTGGCAAGTATTTTTGCAGGGACTGCAATTCTTATTACTTTAGAACAAAAAAAAAAAAAATAAATAAATAAAATAAAAAAAAAATAAAATAAAAAAATTAATAAAATTAAAAGAAAAAAATAAAATTGAAAAAAAATTAAATGATATTAAATCAAATTTAACTTAAGTCAAATAAAATGAAAAAAAAAAAAAAAAAAAAAATTGAATTAAAAAAAATTAAGTTTAACTAAAATAAATTTAAAAAAGAAATTAAATAAAATAAAATCAAATAAAAAAATTCAATAAAAACTACTTTCAAACTCGCTCCCTGCTCTCTGCAAAAAATGCTACTTCCCACCGTAATTATTTTCAAATAATATTCAATTTATTCATGCAATTTGTTTCAACTTTTGTTTTTATTCAATTCCAATACCTCACTTAGTTTTCTCTTCAACCTCTCTTTCACTCTCTCTCTCTCTCTTTCCCTCCAACTTCTAAACACTTGTAAATGTCATGCTTTTAAATTGTAATTTTATACTCACCACCTGCAATGCTACACGTTTGTGATGCATCGATGAATTTGATGATGATTTGCCTTTGCTCTTGCGCCACGAACACAACAACAACTCCTTCATGCCCTTGCGAAAGTTGCGACTTAGAAATGCGTAAAGTAATGGATTTATAGCTGAATTGAAATAGGTGACAAGAAAGGTGAGTGGTGTGAGGAGCGCATTAAAATTCGAATCACCTCGATATGAACGTGACCTGAAGTGGGATAAGCGAATGAAAGAAAAATAATTTACTTCTTATATAAAGTGGAATTTGGAAAATTTAAGTCAGAGTTCTAGTTGGTAGTTGGAAGGTTTGTAAATAATGAAATAAAATAAAAAAATGGGATAAACTGAAATAAAATACTAAATTTAGATACACTAGAATAAAATTAAAAAAAAAAATAATAATAAAATTTAAAAAAATAAAAAAAAATTAGAACCTAAAAAATTTTTTAGAATAAAATTAAAAAAAAAATAATAAAATAAAATGAAAAAATAAAAATAAAAAAAAATAGAAGGAAAAAAATGAAATTATATAAAAAATAAAATGAAATTAAAAAAAATAAAACTTAGGTATACTAGAATAAAATAAAAAAACAATTATAATAAAATAAAATAAAATAAAATAGAAAAAAAAAATTAAATAGTGTAAAAAAATAAAATGAAATTTAAAAAAACTAAATTTAGGTACAATAGAATAAAATTAAAATAAAATAATAATATAAAATAAAATGAAAAAAAAATAATAATAATAAATAAACATAAAATGAAAAAAAATTCAATAAAATAAAAAAATAAAATGAAATTAAAAAAACTAAAATTTAGATACACTAGAATAAAATGAAAAAAAAAACAAATAATAAATAATAAATAATAAAAAAATAAAATTAAAAAAAATTTGTTTAATAAAAAATTTAATTAAATTTTAAAAAATAAAATAAAATAAAATGAAAAAAATAAAAAAAAAAAAAACAAAATAAAATGAAAAAAAAAATGAAGAAAAAATAATGAAAAATGAAATGGAAAAAAATTAAATATGTAATGTAAAAAAATAAAATGCAATCAAAAAAACTAAAACAAGGTTCACTAGAATAAAATTACAATAAAATAATAATAAAATATAATAAAATGAAAAAAAAAAAATAATAATAAAATAAAATAAAATAAAATGAAAAAAAATTTAAATAAAAAAATAAAATTAAATTTGAAAACAAAAACTAAAATTCAGGTACACTAAAATTAAACTAAAAAAAATAACAACATAAAATAAAATGAAAAAGAAAAATAATAAAAAAAATTAAACAAAAAAAAATAAAATAAAATAAAATGAAAATAAGAAAATAATAAAAAAATAAAATAAAATGAAAAAAATTAAATAAAAAAAAATAATAAAAAAATTAAATAAAATGAAAATATAATAAAAAAATAAAATAATATGAAAAAACTAAATAAAATAATAAAATGTAATTAATAAAAAAAACAAAATTTATATTTACTATAAAAAATATAAAAAAATATAACCAAATAAAAAAAATAATATTAAAATGAAAAAAAAAAATAATAATAAAAAATAAAATGAAATGAAATAAAAATAAAATAAAAAAATAAAATGAAATAAAAAAAAAATAAAATTTAGGTACACTGAAATAAAACGAAAAATTAAAAATATAAAATAAAATAAAAAAAATAAAATAAATACAATAAATACAATAAAATAAAAAAATTAAAAAAAAATTAATAAAATGAAAAAAAAAAAATTAAAAAAAATAATAATAAATAAATTTATTCTCAATAATCAATATCCTGTCACTAGTTGCCTTCCATTGTTTCATATCGCTACCGCGAAAGCAATCACTATTCATTAAATTGCGAAACCCTTCATTTTCGTATAAATAAGATGAACGGAAATTTTTCGCACTGAAATTAAAAATTGAAGTAGCTTTTAATTTTTTCCTTCATGAACTTTTTCACTTGATTCAGAGACACAACCTCGGCTTCCGTTTGCTATCCTCAAATGAGTACGTGAACAGTGTATAAAAATAAAATTGTGAAAAATTTCATTTGTCACAGCACATTTCTTTCATTCATTTTATTTACTCATGCACACTCAGTCTCAGTCACTCAGTACAACATTATTTATTTCGCCAATGAAATTATTTGTTGTTTCTTTGTTT
>CAXKVI010000003.1:120473454-120490954 GCA_964058755.1 Campiglossa producta
AAATGTGCCGAATCTCGAGGAATTGGGGGAATATTAACGTAAAAACTATATCAGTGGAAAGAGTCAAAAACTAAAATATAAAATTTTGCGAGAGGAATAAACGACGATATCTCTGAATAATCTTAAGTGAAAAAATTTTTGACTAATCCTTTTAGTTACAAATCAGTTTTTGTTCGTCATTTTCTCTTTCATTTGTTTCTCTTGCTTCGTAACTACAAGACGTGTCCAATTAATTATGCCAAACAGCATGAATTAGCATTTTCAGCTAAAAAAAAAAAAAGAGCAACATTTTCCGACTTGCATGCATAAATAATGATTACGTGCCAAGCGTTACCAAATCAATCAAATCAATTTGATATTCATTACAATTTTGCGTGATTTTAACATCATTTTGATCAAAAAAAAAAATTACTGTTTTAGTTAATATTTATGATGTTAATTTAATTGAACAAAATGAGATTACAGCAATAAGTTAGGGCAATATCATATTAGAACCACAGACACGCACCCATCACTTTTTGCCAACAGAGGTGGGCGCTACTAATTTTCTTGCTACATTATTTTTTCTTTAGACGTCTCATAGTGTGTTTTTTGTTGCTTATCAACTTTAACAAAGGTTCCAGATTTACGTCTAGAAGCACATTGCTTGAAAAATTTTAAATATTGACACATCTTGACAGTCGTGGCCAAAACCGTTTGGTGCATTTCTGTGATGACAATTTCTTTAAAAAAAAATCCATCTGATTTAGCACCTGTTCATAGTAGTCGGCAATTCGTAATAAAAAGTAACGCCTCTCAAACTGGCTGAGTGACATGAAACAAAATTCCTTTCTGTCTCGACAAATCTTTAAAAGGTTCGTGTCTACGCTATTATTCCCAAAACTACCCTGACATTCGTTACTTAACCTTTGCTTTACTTTATCTTAATTCCCAGATTTACTCATTGAAGACGGGAGCATCGAATTGATTCATAAATTTTTGTTCTAAGCAACGGCGCGCCTAGATAGTGGTAGTACAAACCTATTGGTGCATTTCTGGGATGAAAAGTATCTTAGAAAAAACTCATTCGGTTTAGCAGCTGTTCTTAATAATTTGACATTCGTAAAAATACTTAACTCTAAGTATCGCTTCTCAAACTAGCTGAGGAGCATGGACCAAAAGTATTCAGTTTCTCTACAAACCATATAACGGTTTGTGTCTAAACTAAAATCTAAAACTTCCCTAAAAATTGGCCTACTCCCTGCTCTTTTTCCAAGCCTACTTCCTCTAAGAAGTATGAGCTTAAATCTTTTAAACCATGTATAGGAATGTGTCCTCGCTAGAATGCCAAAAATGTTCTTTGTATTGACACAACCCCTCTCTCAATTGTTTCACAAATTTTATTTACTTTCGTAAAATTTGGGCTTGTAAAATTTTCGTATATTCTTATTCGATTTCTTTAGAAACTTTGTCGCTATTAAATAATTTTATGCCAAAAAAATGTATTACGCCGAAAAATATGCAAAGAAAAGCTGTAATTTATGCCTAAAATAGTATTCCACAAAGAATTGAAAATAAATCAATTCTTAGAAATGTTTTGTTATTCAAGATACGACCTAGATTAGCAAAATCTTAAGCTCTGCTGATACGGTATTATTTATCTATTTTTAGCAAAGCCTATCAAAGCAGACACAAGAGAATTAGTTTGACCCAAATTCTATTATTAATTTTGTCTTACATTTGTCCTAATTTCGATAATATAAATGAGCCTAAAAGTAGGCACTGACACTAAACTTTTACCAGAATACAAACTGCTTATTATAGACAAAAACCTTTAAACACAATCACTATATAAAAGAAAAATAAGTCTAAATAAAAATCCACGCCCAAAAATATGCAACAATTTTTATTTTATTTGACCCAGCTTTATAACAGATTGAAAACAGTTTTAATATTAACTTCTTGTTTATTTATGCAAAGAAAACGGGAATATGCATGTTAACTATTTATTTTCTCGCAAATTTAACAAACTCAATGTGACGCCTAAAAATATGCAAAGTTTTCACATTGTCTTGAAAAACAAATTTATTTTGTCTAGAAATTTTCGACAACTTTTTCATTCAAGTTATCGCATGCCACAAAAAGTTTTTGCAAACAAAAGCAAGTAATATTCGATTTATAGCGTTTGCTTTAGATTTTCCAATATACATATCTTTTCTTAGTAGGTGTGTGCGTGTGACTGAAGAAAGTTTCTAAGTAGTTTTGTTGTGTAGACTATAATCTTTTGTTAAAGTTGTTTTTGGTTGAAATCAACGATTTGATTTCTTTGTTGATTACATTTTTAGTTTCTGATAATTGGCATTATTGTTATTGGCAATAATGTTGCATTTCTTTGAGAGATAGTTGGTTTTTTATAAATGTGGGTGCGTGCAAAAGTATATTAAAAGCTTTATGCTACAAATTGACAAAGGTAAAATCGGTAATTTTAAACTTTTTCGTTTAACACTAATACAAAAATTAAATAAAAGACTATAGCCACACGAGAACAAAACGATAACGAGACGAGAACGAAATAATAAAGAAAAAATGAGATAAATAATTTTTTTTTATTTTTTCCCCTTTTTTTAAATCTTTTGTATTTTTTTTTTATTGTATTTTTATTGTCCTTTTTTATAATACATATTTTTTTTTTATTTTTTTTTTAACTTTTGTATTCTTTTTTTTTTGTTTTTTGTTTTTTTTTTTATTTCTTTGTGATTTTTTAATTTTTTTATATTTTTTTATTGTATTTGTATTGTACTTTTTTATTTATTTTTTTCATTAAAAAAATTTTTTTTTTTATTTTTTTTTTTTTTATTTTATTTTTTTATTATTTTTTTTTTTTTACTTTGGTTTATTTTAATTTTTTTGTCTTGTTGTAATTTTTTAATTTTATTTTAACTTTTTATTTTATTTACTTTGTTTTAATTTTTTTTTAACTTTTTTTGTATTTTTTATTTATTTATTTTGTCATTTTTTTTTATTTCTTTATAAATTTTTTATTTTTCTTTTTTATATCATTTTTTGTTTCATTTCAATTTTTTTGATTTTTTATTGTATTTTACTTTATTTATTAATTTTATTTTATTTTATTTTATTTTTTTTTTATTTTATTTTATTTTTTTTTTATTTTATTTTATTTTATTTTATTTTATTTTTATTTTTTTTTTTAATTCTTTTTATTTTTTATTTTAATTTTACTTTATTTTTTTATTTTATTTATTTTTTTATTTCCTTTTTTCTTATACTTATTTTTTATATTTCTTTTTTTTTTTTTGTTTTATTTTTTATCTTATTTTATTTTTATTAAATTAAATTTTTTATTTTTGTTTTTATTTTTTTTATTTTTATTTTTTTTTCTTTTTTCTTTTTTTTTATTTAATTACTATTTTATTTTACTTTTTCTTTTTTTTTATAATTGTTTTAGTTTTATTTTAACTTTTTATATTTTTTTTTTTCTTATTTTCTTTATTTTTTTATTTTTTTTTAGTTTATCGAATCGATAAAGAAAAAACAACCGAAAGATTAGAAAGCGAACAAATCAAAAAAATACACAACACCTACGCTTCTGTCTCACTCAATCTCCCACGCCCACAGATCTCGTTCAGTTGACTTAGCACTCTTCTGACAGGCAATCACTTTACCGTTGTTGTTTACGTAAATTTCATTTTTTTTCATGAAATCAACAAAATAAACAAAGCTTGTTATGCGCTAACCAGTTGATATCCACACAGAGTTACTCGTCTAAACCCACTGATTATTTTCGCGTTAATTGGATTAAAGTTTTATAGCCGAGATTTTATACCATTCTGCATTTGTTTGGTTGCATGCAGCAGGAAGCTTGTTTGTTTGTAACATTTTTATTTTGTTAAGTTTTTCTTAGCATTTTGGTTTTATAGTTTTTGAAGTTTGGCTTATAAAAGAAGCTTAGCCCTGTGCATTGCAGTAAGAGATTTTGTTGTTGTTGTCATGGAATTAATGTTTGTAAGCGGGATTTCCTTAGAATTTCCATGCAACAACCACTTGGTTTTTCTGCTAGTTACAGTGAATACAAAGTCGTGGTGAAGAGCTGACATGGCGTATGAGTAACATTTTGTTTAAATGGCACTATGCTGCAAAATATATGTATATGTTTTATTTCAAACTGACTATTTTTCGACTACAAAAGTCGATAGTCAATTGCTAAATAAAGCAGCGCAAGCTATAAAGCCACTAACATACGTCTTTGCTATTCAAGAAAGTATTAAAGTCAAAAGTCTACCCCCCAACTCATATTTTGCAACATAAACAACCAATTTTATATTTACGTCATTCATAAATTCCTGCCCTCACACATGCAAAGATGTACTGAATTTCATATTTTATTTTAGTTTTCAAGCACATTAACTAAGTACATAATTGTCCACTTAACAAGCACACACACACAGGCGCAATCACATTTATACACGCGTCCACTTAAAAGCTTAGCACCTCTTTAGTTATTTTTGTGTTGGACGCATTAGAAACATAAAAGCTTTGACGCTTTTTATAATATTTTTATGACGTATTTAAATGTTAAGTGTATGATTGCAGTTAAGTGTTTGTTAGCAAAAATTAAAAGGCACATGCAATTATTTGACGTTTTGAGTTTAAGGTTTTTAAGTTCATAAAGCTGTGTGTCTGGAATTAAGAAAAAAAAAAGTAAAATTAACTAAATGAAAGAAAATGAAATAAAATAAAATAAAATAAAATAAAATAAAATAAAATAAAATAAAATAAAATAAAATAAAATAAAATAAAATAAAATAAAATAAAATAAAATAAAATAAAATAAAATAAAATAAAATAAAATAAAATAAAATAAAATAAAATAAAATAAAATAAAATAATATAAAATAAAATAAAATAAAATAAAATAAAATAAAATAAAATAAAATAAAATAAAATAAAATAAAATAAAATAAAATAAAATAAAATAAAACAAAATAAAATAAAATAAAATAAAATAAAACAAAATAAAATAAAATAAAATAAACAAAATAAAATAAAAACAAAAATAAAAAATAAAGTTTAATCAAATAAAACTAAATGTAACAAAAAAAAGTAAAACATTTTTAATTTATGAATTTTGATACTTAGAGAAAATTGACAAAGATTTACACAGCGATGGATACCATGGCGTGTTTCGGAGTTTCCAGGCTCCACATCAGATGGCTTTTCGGACACAAAACTACTGTGTCTGCACCGAAGCGGTTAAAGCAATTGCTTATAACAAATCAGCTACGATGCCCTGTAGTATTTCTAAGTCAACTTTCTTATAAGCGTGCCAATTTCAATTGTCTATTATTTCTTTTTTTAATTTTTTTATTACATTTTTTTATTTTATTGTAATTAGATTTATTTTATTTTATTTTATTTTATTTTATTTTATTTTATTTTATTTTATTTTATTTTATTTTATTTTAATTTATTTTATTTCGTTTTTTACTTTATTTTTATTTTATTTTGTTTTGTTTTTCTGTACTTTATTTTCTTTTATTTTATAATTTTTTATATTTTTTAAATAATTTTTTTTCCTCTTTTATTTTTTTTTTTTTATTTTTACAATTTTTTGTTTTATTTTATTTATCTTTTTAGTATGTTCTCGACAATTAATTAATTTTTTTCTATTTTTTCACTTTTTGGATCTTTTTATTTATTTAAATTTTTTTATATGTTCTCGAATTTTAATTTAATTAATTTTTTTTTATTTTTTTTATTTTTTCAAATTTGTCTTATTTTTTTATTATTATTATTTTCTTTAATTTTCTTTAATTTTATTTTATATTATTTAGTTTTGTGTTATTTTAATTTGTTTTTTTTTTTTTTTTGTTTTATTTTATTTTGTCTTACTGTATTTTATTTTTATTTTTTTATATTTTTTACTTTCTTTCATTTTAATTTATTTTAATTTTATTATGTTTGATTTTTTTTTTATTTTTTTTTTATTTTTTTTTTTTTGTATTTTAAAATTTTCCTTTTATTTCATTTCATTTCATTTAATTTTTTCTCTCTTTTTTCATTTTCTTATATTATTTTTTTACATACCCAGCTTTTCCATTTTTCCCTCATTAGCATTGGACCATCCCCAATTCCCTGCTGGGTACGTTTTTGTATTTGCATCACTTGTTGGCATAACAATTTATGCCATGGCATTGTGTGTAAAACGCCATTTTGTTTTGTTAAATTCATTTGGGAAATATTTACGCTTTTCATATAGCCAAAATTTTGGTCGTGCGCAAAAATCCGCTTCATCTCTGCGGCTTTTGTTATTTTACATGTTGCATGACATAAACAAAAACACAAATAAAACGGAAACATTTTACGAAAGCATTTTATATAAGTTTTATACACAATCACCGCTGGGAAATTGTTTAGCAAGTAAATGTTATTGTTGTGTTAATTGAAATGGATTTTATTTATTTAAAGTTAAAAATGCGTTGTTATTGGTAGCACAAAAATTTTGCATGTGTAAGTTTAAAGTTGATTTAAATTTTTGTTGTGGACAATAAAAGGTAGATATAACGAGCTTTTCCGTTTATGTATTATTACACATACCCATTTATTCGAACTTAGCACACGTGCCTGTGTTAAATTGCCAACATTTTCTAATTTGCGAAAATTTCACTCCTACAACGTATTAGTCATGTATTTGGGTGACGTTAAAGCGCTTATTAAGCTTAGGGGCACACGTGACAACTGCAATTTTGGTTGCAACTTTTACGGCTTCAAAATTTTCAATTAGCACAATTTGCGCCGTTTATAAGCGGAATACGCTTAATAACACAAAATTTTGGAAATAATTCATAGCACATTTTACGCTTTAGCTGCGGTTGAAAGGACAAATTTGTGCTGATGATGTTTGCAAATTGTATTTTAAATTGAGTTTAAGCCACAGCAACGAAACAAATTTCAGTCATTAAACTCTAATTTTCGTAAATGAGATCCAAAAGAATTTGGTGCTTTTAGCCTAAAGTTTCAGCTAACAGTGTATAATAAGTTCACAAAAAACTACATTAAGGCTTCTTCAATCACATAATTTTTAATATTTTTCCATAAATAAAAGGATGTGTAAAAAATTTCCATCTTTGAAATTTTATGAGGACAACAGGATCCTTGACAAAAATATTAAAAAAAAGTATTCACGAGAAAATGATATTGAATATTGAAAAGTATTTTAGTAGATTGCGTAACAATATGTTTTCTCGCAAAAAAAAATTGTGTATCTCTTGAAACTTTGCAATTATAGTGCACTTTTTATAGGTCATACACGGCGTATGAGTAATTTTTAGTTATAGAAGTTAGAAAATTTTGGGTAATACTCGTACAATTTATGTTTTGATTGATATCTCCGAAACGGATTTATCGAATAGAACTTATGCGCTATGAAATCCCAACTTACCGTTTTGCGACTACAAAAAGTAAGTATATAGTCAGTTGCTAACTTTAAAAGAGCATAAGAGATCCTATACGAAATGTATATATCTCATTTGATGTTTTACTTCGCACCTTGCTAAGGCATTTCTATTCACCTCAGGCTGACTACTCAGTTCACAAACATTTTAAAATTGTTTAATCTTCTACTCAGCATGCCGTCCCAATCAATTAAATACAACAAAAATATGTTGTATAAAATTTTTTTGACAATTTTTGTATGTACAAATTATGACACTTTTTTAAGATGTTAGAGCCTATAAGTATGCAATGAATTGGAATTTTTATGAGTTTTCTAACAAAATTGATTATCAATCATTTTTATTGAATCGTATTATTCAACGCTTCAAATTTTAAATCCAGCTCTAGTTATTAAAATCATATAAGATATCTACAAATTTCACTTAAGAATTTATGTCTAAAAAAAAATTATTCGGTTTCTTTTTATGTTCAGACAAATTTCGAGCGAAAAATTATATTAGACGCTCATGTGTTAAGTCACTTAAATTAACTGTCAGAATTATTAAAAAGTATTTTATTATATATTATTCACTAGAAGTCTTCTCAGCCAAACATATTATACGAAAGTCTCAAGAAAACGCAAAAAGAAAATTAAAGAATTATGCCCGAAAGTATGCAACATTTTTTGGTGATTTTAATCGAAAAACGGGGTGGTTAACATTGACGTTTAATGGTATCTGAAGAAAGTTTAAAAATTAGCAAACTTTAATAAAAAGTATTAAATGCACCTTTTCGCCAAGTTACGGGCCTAAAAGTATGCAATTTTTTGTGCTTTCACTTGGAAAATAGCCTGCTTATAATTTACGTCAAAGCTGTCATCCCACCTACTAGACTTGAAAATTGGGAGTAACCACTTCGTTAGATCTTTATCTAAGATTTCGAAAAAATTCATCTAAGACCTTATTTTTAAACAAAAAATGTAATTTTCATTTCCAGGTGAATTTCGAGTGAAATAAATTTGTTTGGAGGCTAATAGATTGCTGTGAGAATCATTACAAATTACTTTCTATTTTCACTCAGACGAACATTTTATATGAAAGACGCTATAGACGGAAGAAAATAGAACGGCAAAGGCTACGCCTAAAAGTATGCAAAATATTTTTGTGCTTTTACCTGGAAAATGGGGTGCTTACAATTTACACCAAATCGTTGCATCCATGCATGAAAAACAATCTATCACCAACAAAAATGTATAAAATGTCACAAATCCTTTCCTCAAACTTAGCGCCTAAAAGTATGCTTAATGATTTAAAACAAAAAATTCATTAATTTTTATAACTAAGCGAAAAGCTTATCTTTTTATTTTTATTATCAGGTAAATTTCTAGAGAAATAAATTGGCGCCAATGGGTTGGATGTGGAAAATTTTTAAAAGTATTGTTTATTTTTTATTATTCACTAGTAGACTTCTCAGACCAAAATTTTATAGGAAGAAGCCAGAGTCAGCAGAAAATTATTATGCCTAAAAGTATGCAATATTTGTTTGTGCCGTCATTTGGAAAAGTTTATATTAAGTCAGAATCGTCCCAGCCCAGCTTTTGGCTTATTTTATATTTTTTATTCATCACTAGTAGACTTCTCAGACCAAAATTTTATAGGAAAGAAGCAAGAGTCAGCAGAAAATTATTATGGCTAAAAGTATGCCATATTTGTTTGTGCCGTCATTTGGAAAATTTTATATTAAGAATCGTCCCAGCCCAGCTTTTGGCTTATTCAAATATAATCAATCATCAATAATCAATAAACGTGAAAAGTTTCCATTTGGTGCAAAAAACGTGCCTCAAAGTATGCAAATTGTTTTGTGCATTCTCTCGGAAAATTTAGTGCCAATAATTTACGCCAAATATTTTTTTTTCACTTGGTCTCGAATTCAAATATATCACAATTATTAATAAAATATCGAAAACTTCTCCGTTCCTTGAAGATCGCGCCTAAAAGTATGCTTCAAAAAAAATTTAAATGCCTTAAAATCAAAAATTAATGCAAGATGAATTTTTAAAGCATAATTTAATGCAAACTTCTCAATATTATAATCCATTTGTCTTTGCTAAATTTCAGCAGCAACTAACTAACAGCGCACCGCACATTTGCGTCAGAGTTGCCAATGTGATGCTGCCAATAGCGAAACTGTGTAGTGAGGAATAAGCAAACCAAAGCAACAAAACCACAGCGCCCAGCAATTTGTGGTTCTATTTGAACATTAACGCAAGTGGAAGGAGGGACAAGAATGGTAGATTTGAGCGAAAGAAAAGTTTGGAGGCAAATGCGATATTGAAAAGAGGAAGAAGTAAGTCAAGAAAGTTTTGAATCAAAATCACTGCAAATTTGTAAAATTAAGGAGAAAATGTAGGAAAATTTCAGGCTTTCTTCACAGCTTCATATCTTATTAGTTTTTGTCTCTAGACTTAAAAAGTCATAACAATAAAACGTACTAGCTAACCTATAACCTTAGGCGCAGAAAGCCAACGTTCGAGTGCACACAACCTTTTCAAAGCGCAATGAAAGTATACTTTTAGGCGTTTTTAAAAGAAACCTACAATTCACAGAAAACAAACCAGCAGAGTAGATGCAATTACGTAACTACGAGGACAAACGGCTGTGTCTTAAGCCTTATGCAAGTCAAATTATAAGCTGTTAATTTTCAACTCAGTGTCATTTGCAGGCAAACTCAAAAGCGCCTAAATTTAGATTTCAAAAAACGAAAGCTTTGAAATAAAGCAGCTTTGTTACTATGTTTGTTTAAGTTGTCTTGGTGTCACAAGGGGTAAATGCACAGTAAACTGATGTAGGCAGTAATGCGTTGGCAGCTTTTAAGTATGACAAATATTTCCCAGTGCGCCTAAAAGTACTCCAGCAATGTTTCTTGTTGTAAGGTAGCATAGTCAGACTAATTTAAGATAATGAAATTTATGTACGATGTTTTGGCAATTTCATTAATAACATATATAATTAATACATGAGCTCTTTTTGTACACATATAAATATAAATATGTATAAACATACACGTCGGCAACGCCTAAAATTATGCAATGTAAGCAAAAGGTGGCATTCATTAGATCCTTTATTTAGCGATACATAGACTACTGTCTGTAAATCTTATCTTATTGTGGCAAGCAAGTTGCACAGCAACTAAGAAAACATACTACATTATTAATAAGTTAGCAATAAATTTAACTTTGTGACTTATGTCTAGCTAATTTAATTATGCGTACTATGTTTAGCACATATCATGCGTGGTATTCAACAAGGAATACTCAATTTCTATTAACATTAACATATACAATACCTCGAAACTTGAATTAAGCTGCTTAATTTTAGTAGATATGTGAAAGATGCGAAAAAATGTTGGTTCGCCTAAAAGTATGCTGAACGAATTTTAAGACTTAAGTCGTTTTTTGTAAGACAAAACAAAAGAGCAACTTTCACAACTAAAGAAGCTTACTTTTGGAAGCATAAATATCTTCGAAAATCGAACAATAATCATAATTTTTAAAATTAAAAAAACGTTGCGTAAATTTTTAATTTTCAAATGTGAAAATTATACGACTAAAAGTATGATATGAATTAATGTGTTTCTCGTTCATCTCGCTTTCACTAGAATTTTTTAATCTGAGAGTAGAAAGGAACTTGATGGAAGTGAGCAACATTTTTATCTATACATTGCATACTTTTTGGCGCTGTTAGGCAATTCTTGCAAAAAGTACAATTTTTGAATTAAGTTTTGCCTGCTTCTAGGCAATCAAAATATCGAATAAATTTGTATCGAGCTAAACCTCAAATCATTACAGCCCATTTGTTTCATTATGACCTAACTTCAAAGCAGCGCATATCTTGAACATTGAATTTCTCAAAATATGTTTGCACCTAAAACGCTGTCAAATAAATTTTAAAACTTTTACTAATTCTTGCGATTTGAAAGAAAGTTAGATTTATGTAGGTGTAAACAACACTGAAATACCGCACATATTTCATAAAAAAATGTCTTAATTTATGTGAAATTAAGGCAATATTAGCGTAACTTTTGGGTATATTAAGTTCACATTATGCGCCTAAAAGTATATCAAATATAAAAAGAATTTATTTAAGAGTAGAAGTGTTCCTTTGCTGCTATTAAAGCAGTACTGTGTATTCTACTGTAGTAGCCAAAGTAAATTTTTTTATGTTGCATACCTTTAGGCAAGTTCTTTAAAATTTATTATTATTATTTTCATATTTTGTGAAGAAAATTCTACGCCTAAAATTATGAAGTGGTGATTTTACGAGTGGGGTGTTTTAGGGCCTTAACCACCGTAAACCATAAATACAATAAAATAAAGTACAAAAAATATAAAATAAAAGAAAAAGAAGAAAATTAAAAAAAATATTATAAAATAAAAAAATAAAATAAATTCAAATACATAAAATAAAACAAAAAATAAAAATAAAAGAAAATACAGGAAATAAAATGAAAAAAAAAATAAAAAGTAAAAATTAAAGAAAAAATTTTATTTAATAAAACAAAATTAAAAAAATAATATAAAACAAAAAAAAAAATAAAAAAAGAAATAAAAAATAAAAGCAAAAATTAAGCAAATAAAAAAATAATATAAAATAATATACAAAAATCTATCTATCTATTATTTTTTAAATCACATTCTAACCTTCAGCTCAGCAAATTTTATTTCCCCTGAAGCTCCTAAAAGTATGTTATTAAATATTGCGGTTTTTTGAGGAATCTCACTTTCATGTTGTTCGCAAGAATATTTAATTAACCCATCACTCTTGTTTTTGATGTAGCCCAAAAATCTAAGAGTTTTGCTTTATGCTGATTTATATTATTTGGTATAGCTTCGCAATGCGCCTAAAAGCATGCCATGTTTTTTACTAGAGATAAACATGATTTATGTGCTCACTTAGCTTGCAAAAGCGTACCTAAAGCAAAAATTGGTGTAGCGTAATGATGTACGTTTACGAATACCACAGATACAATAGCAATTTAATGAGTTTGAATTTTAAATAAATCACTTCTTAGATGTTTAATCAGTAAAATATCAATTATTAATTTGCTGTAACGAAATTCATATAAATTTAAACTTTGATTTTCTCGATTGGTAGCATCTATTGTCTATTCAAAATTAAAAAAACAAGCCGCAAAATTAATTATTTCCTAGAAAGTAAACAAGCAGAAACGAGCGCCTAAAAGTATGCTCACTTTTTTTAGTAAGCCAAAAAAACACTTCTTCCGCTTGCAAGCTAAAAACTTCTACAAAGAAAGCAATAAACTCACACAGAAATATACAAACACACCTCCTTATCCCGCTAATTCTCCGCAAATATTGACCAATCCTCATCAAACACTTCTTATCCTTGGCGCTCGAGCAGCACTTAAGTAGTGAACTACCCGGCAAGTTTTAATGAAACTGCACGCTTGCTGCATAGACCCGCCGACCAAGTAGATTACCAACTTAAAGTAAAACAAACAAGTTAGCGTTTTTCACCGGCATGTTTTATGAGCTCGTGGGCGATCAGTGTATACAAGAGAGCCGGAAATGAAATTTTTTCTTGTCTTCGTTGCGCTAATTTTACTGTAATGAAAATTGGTATTTTCATTGAAGCGTGCATTTTGATTATTTAAGGCAACAACAATAAATTTTCGTTTGTTAACTACATTTCAGGTAGGTAGCTTTCATTATCTATGTTTGTCTTGGTTATTGTAATTTTAAGTAGTGGGAAGATAATATTTTTGGTGTAAGGAAAACAATGAAAAAGTAATCTTTGATGTAGGAAAAGCAGTTTTTGATTAGATACCAGATTTTAAAATAGGAAATTGTTTGTCTGTGGCGAGATGATTTAAAATATCAAACAAAATAAAATAAAATAACTTAAAATTAAATTATGAAAATTAGATTAAATTAATACACAACAAACAAAATTATATACAATTAACTAAAATAAAATATAATAAAATAAAAAAATAAAACAAAATAAAATAAAATAAAATAAAATAAAATAAAATAAAATAAAATAAAATAAAATAAAATAAAATAAAATAAAATAAAATAAAATAAAATAAAATAAAATAAAATAAAATAAAATAAAATAAAATAAAATAAAATAAAATAAAATAAAATAAAATAAAATAAAATAAAATAAAATAAAATAAAATAAAATAAAATAAAATAAAATAAAATAAAATAAAATAAAATAAAATAAAATAAAATAAAATAAAATAAAATAAAATAAAATAAAATAAAATAAAATAAAATAAAATAAAATAAAATAAAATAAAATAAAATAAAATAAAATAAAATAAAATAAAATAAAATAAAATAAAATAAAATAAAATCAAATAAAATAAAATAAAATAAAATAAAATGAAATAAAATAAAATAAAATAAAATAAAATAAAATAAAATAAAATAAAATAAAATAAAATAAAATAAAATAAAATAAAATAAAATAAAATAAAATAAAATAAAATAAAATAAAATAAAATAAAATAAAATAAAATAAAATAAAATGAAATAAAATAAAATAAAATAAAATAAAACAAAATAAAATAAAATAAAATAAAATAAAATAAAATAAAATAAAACAAAATAAAATAAAATAAAATGAAATCAAATAAAATAAAATAAAATAAAATAAAATAAAATAAAATAAAATAAAATAAAATAAAATAAAATAAAATGAAATAAAATAAAATAAAATAAAATAAAATAAAATAAAATAAAATAAAATAAAACAAAATAAAATAAAATAAAATGAAATAAAATAAAATAAGATAAAGTGGAAAATAAAATAAACTAAAATAAAATAAAATAAAATAAAATAAAATAAAATAAAATAAAATAAAATAAAATAAAATAAAATAAAATAAAATAAAATAAAATAAAATAAAATACAATAAAATAAAATAAAATAAAATAAAATAAAATAAAATAAAATAAAATAAAATAAAATAAAATAAAATAAAATAAAATAAAATAAAATAAAATAAAATAAAATAAAATAAAATAAAATAAAATAAAATAAAATAAAATAAAATAAAATAAAATAAAATAAAATAAAATAAAATAAAATAAAATAAAATAAAATAAAATAAAATAAAATAAAATAAGCGTTAATTACAAGACTTCTTTTTCCACTTTTGATAATCATGAATAACATAAATCCGTCATAACCATCTGTTGACACTTAATGGTTTGTCCACGCTATTATGTCAATACTAATATACTCATGTCAGTAACCAACTCACTAGCTGACAAACTATTATGGTTTTTTGTCTGACAGTTGGTTTGCATTCATTGGATTTCCCATGGCTATAAACATGATAGAATCCGTGACAGCTATTAGCAAGTTATAAATGCTAGAAATGAGGCTAAAAAAGTGTATAAAAATATGTTTTTGTCTGGCTTACCACAAAAGCTAACAGTCATTGGCTTAATTATATGATTAAGCTTATAAAATATTAAGTATTTAAACCATTAACGTATCATTAGCGACTCATCGATAATCAGATGCTTTACTTATTGACCCAATTACAACCCGCTCCATAGCAATAGCGTTGAATTGATAGCATATTGTCATTCAGGTCATAAGTGGTAAATTGCTTAGTAAATGTTTATAATAAAATTTGTTCATTGGAAAAATATTTTTTATAAACGTTAAGCGAGGATATTTATGTACAACAAACGCTCAAGGTGAAGAAAATTTTATATTTAGTAGGTTTTTTGTACAGTTAAAATTTTGTTGACGAGCCTGAAATGTTGACACTCAATCTAAGTAACTTTAAAAGTGTTGCTAAGAGCATGCAGAATGTGTACAAAGCGATAAAAATCCAAGTACTTTCCTAAACGCCATAAACTCTGCCAAAGCACTAAAAAAAATCTAATAAATATTTTATTGTTAGGCTGTGAGAACAATGCAATAAACGACGCTAAGTATCGGCTATAAACTTGTTTAACGTAATCGATCAACAATATGCATTAGTTAGTAGTAAAAAAAGAAAAAAAAGGAAAAGAAAAATGTTACGTATACGCAGTGTATAGTTAAACGATTTTAAGAAAAAAATCCTTTTATCCTCTCTCTTTGAGTAGTAAGAAAGAAAGTAAGCCTTGTTGATGGCTATATTGATGAAATGTTTTGGAAATATACCCGCTGGAATTTTCAAAAGAGTTTTTATAAGACTGAGAGAGAATAAAAAGAATTTTGGCGCCCTGAAGTATGCAACAATGTTTTTCTTTCGTAAATTTCCTTTTTTGCGCAGAAGCGGCGCTTCTGTACTGTTTGAATATAAATCTAACCAAGCCTTCCCGACCACCAGTAGGCAAAATGAGTCGAGAAAGCCAAAGAAGTTGAAAAAAGTATATAATTTTGTGGTAAACACCTTAACGCCATAAACTTTTTCAAAGCAATAAAAGAAATCGAATAAATATTTAGCTGTAAGAACAAAGCAATAAGCGAGAGTGAATATCGGCTATACAAGTTTTGTTTACGGAAATCGATAAACATGCTGAATTAGTAGTAACATAAAATGAAAAGCAAAATAAAAATGTTACGTATACGCAGTGGATACTTAAATTATTTTAATTATAAAAAAAAAATTGTTGTATACAGTCATTTTGTGTAGTGGGCACTAAAGAGACCTTTGTAGGTCGCTGGAGTGATCAAATGTTTAAGTCGTTTGCCTGCTGGAAATTACAACGGAGTTTTCTAAGACTGCACAGAACAAAAAAGCGCCCTAAACTATGCAAACATTTTCCAATCACTTCAATCTAACATCCAGGTCACTATAGGAATTACATTTTTCACACGAAGATGTTTGCTAGAATTTTTTCCAGCTCTTAAAACTACAGAGTCCAAAAGAATAATAATTATGCGCCCAAAAGTATGCAACAATTTATTTTTTCGTTAATTTTTACTTATATTCGTTAATTTAAGTGACATCCACCAGTGGGACAAAAAGTGAGCCGCGTGACCTAAATAAGTGCGTGAATTTTTCTCGACGAGGCTCACTTTTAATAAAGTCTACAAAAGCTGCATACTTTTAGGCATTGTTTCCATACAATATTTTTATTTGCTGTTGGTTTTCGCGTGAAAAATTTGGTTTCAGATTTGGATTCGTTTGTAAAAAATAAAAGAAAATGGGTAGCCATTATAAGTAATGGTGATGCGACATGAAAGCAAAGGAAATTAAAAATCGGCATGTCTTGGAAATTTGTAGCATATCTCAGGGGGGCGAATTACTTTTTCTTTTTTCCCTCTGGTCTTTTGCCAAAATACGGCTCAAAATTGACGAAAAACGGCACGTGTTTATTTGATAGGCATCTTATATTGCGTTTTCCTCGTTAATTTATTTAATGCTCATTTCATGCATCATTTCCGTTCGTTGCCTTTTATTTCCTTTTATTTGACTTCATACAAAATTTTCATTTCATTTTAAATGCCATCAATGAGAAAAGTGCTGAAATTTTCGCCGAAGCGCCTTTGTTGTGCAATTCTCAGCCAAAACGCAAATCACATCAACACTCAAATAAATGTTAATTTAGAAGACATAAAGAAAATTTGGCAACATGTCGCTACACAAAAAATATTAAATCAAAAAATTGAATAAAAGTAAGATCAAGTTATTTACACACGCACTGAGCCAGGGCTGCAGAGCTATCCACAAACAAAATATTATTTTAAAAAAAATTTCTGAAAATATTTTTTCGCAAAACTTCTCAAGCAAAAAATTCTAGGAAGTTTTATTTCTTACAAAATCTAATATGCTTAACTAAAAGCAAGCCAAATTGTCATAAGATGTGGCCTAACTTAAATATATGTACCTTAGACTGACACAAAAATGTATGGAAAAAAATGAAGGTTCCAAATTTGATATGGATATCGGTGCGTTTTAGCCTAAATAACATGTTAAGCCTTCGAAAAAAACATAATTTTAATATTTGGCTCATTTTTAAAAGACTGTGTAACAAATCTTCACCTTTGAATTTTTATAAGGACAACAGGATTCTTTGCAAGGATATTAA